>CM059199.1:36353983-36428679 GCA_030323885.1 Branchipolynoe longqiensis | reverse complement strand
ATATCTCTAAATATATATATATATATATATATATATATATATATATATACAGTATAAACCCATTAAACCAAACTTGCAGGGACCCTAGAAATTTGTTTGGATTAACCGATCATTGGTTCAACCAAGCTTTGGCTTCGACTTTGACTTCGAGTAAGCGTGTATTGCAGATGTAATATAGAATGTATGTTGACACTTTGCTTATTGTTTTTTATGTATATACAGTATAACCACGTTAAACCAACCTCGGTTAAACCAAATGATTGGTTAATCCAAACTTTATTTGGCGACCAGGCAAAATACTACCATTTATCATATAACAAGTTAGTGCGGTCCCAGATGACATTATAACCACATGAAAGTATGGTTTAACCATACCGGAAGTGGCCGGGGGTCCGACAAATTAGTTTGGATTAACCGATAATTTGGTTAACCAACTTTGGTTTAGCCAACTTTTTTCTATGATAAATGGTAGTATTTTCGCGGGCTACTGAAAACAGTTGGGATTAACTGATCGTTTGGTTTAACCGAGCTTGGTTTAATGGGGTTATACTGTATATATATATATATATATATATATTATATATATATGGATGTTTGTTTTTCTGAGTTTTACGTCCTGGCAACATCTAAGATCATATTAGGACGGGTACAGACTTATGACAGTGCGCATTCATGGCATATATATATATATATATATATCATATATATATATATATATATATATGCATTTATATACACCATGTAAATCTCGACCTAAGGGAGCGTATGGTTCATACGCTACACATACGCTTCTCATACGCTGGCATACGCTCCTCATATGCTAGGGGTATGCCTGTGTATGCTAGGGGTATGCCGGCGTATGCTACTCATACACTCAACTTGCGTCATGGGCGTATCTCTGGCGTATGAAGCGTACGCAGAACCTATGAGTTGCGTATGGGAGTGTATCCGTAGCGTATGCAAAGCATATGAGTAGCGTATGCTGGCGTATTCCCAACCTATGGTCTCGGTATATAAAGGTGACACACTATATACCCAGGAGCCAACAGGTGGTGGACCGAGGAGAGATAACATAGGTCTCACATACGCTTCACATACGCTCCTCATACACTCCTCATATGCTCCTCATACGCTCCTCATACACTCCTCATACGCTCCACATGCCAATCAAAACCGTTAAAAAATGTCAGAGTACGCTCTCATATGCTCCTCGTACGCTCATCATAGGTTACGCATATGCTAAGAAACACCCGTGAGGTCACCAAAGGTCACGATACGTCGTCCCGCGCAGCTTTTTCCCATTTTCGACATAGGTTTTGAATACGCTCCCGCCATATGCCGTAATGTGACAGGGCCTTTAGATTCATGGTGATTTGGCTCATTGAGATATCCCATACCTGGCATTCACGTGAATTAACCCTTTACTTCTCTATATTTCATTTAATATCCGTTAAGGACGGTCTGTGGGTGTGATCAGGAAGGAAAGAATCACGAACCTGTAAACCGATGCTTACAGGATGTACATGGGTATTCTCTACCCCCACCAACCCCATCCCTACCCCGAGCTCCACCTCTCTACCACTATGGCGAGGCCATTATCCTCCACAACAAACACATTCACACAGAGATACTACTGCTCCTGATGTTGATAAATACATTGCATTTGCTCTGTAACTTCCTGCTTATTGTTGGATAATTGTCCAATCATGTCATCTAGGAGATACTAGCATTTTGTTCGTTCAACTTGATACCATTCATCACAAGACTTCCACCACCACTATCATCATCCTCCTTTCGCACACACAAAAATTCTCCTCAATGTTGATATTTCAGATGAAGGAACTGTACTGGCATCAATCTCTCTCCCCTATATTATAAATATATATTTATATTAATATTATATATATATTATATATATTACATATATATATTATACATATAATATATATATATAATATTTATAATATATATAGTAATATTATATAATATTATATTTCATATATATATATTATATATATTATATTTATATTATATATTATATATAATATAATTATATATATTATATATATTATATATTTTTATATATATTATACATATTATATAAATTTATATTATATAGTATATTTTTTATAATATATATATAACCCTGATGTTTCCAAAAGATATATTTAAAATAATTCTTTGCCCAATGCCACCCAAATTTACGAGCTTCCATCTATAATGAAATTAGATATTCAGATATCAATTCTGTTAATTATCTTACGTAAAGATATTAGGTTGATCATGATAATCTCCCTTCCTTTATTTGCGTGTGCTCTGTCCTAAATCGGTACCTATCCTGATATGACCTTCGATGTTGCCAAAACGTAAAACCGCCAAACAAGAACACTAATATCATCGACACCCCCCCCCCCCCACACACACACACGCAGACATACAGATTCTTGTCATGGTAAATGGTCGCAGTTTTAAATCCAGCCTTAATTTAGTTTTCAAACACGAAGGACGCCTCAGTAAAGCGAACCCTGCAAGATTAATGGGCTTCGAATCAGGTGGGGTAAAAGGCTTTGATGTCACGTGCACAGAATGAACTGCCCCAACCTTGGATATCTGCAGATCACTACTGTCAACAACCACCTAACGGTATCTGATGAAACTCCATGGATACAATTGGACATCTAGTTATGTCTAACCATGTTTTACATTTAAGCATTTTCTTTTTAACAACATAAATACATCTAATATGTTGTGTGTGAGAAAGGCATATCTCTCTGAATGTAGGTATGCAAATATATACATATATGTATGCAAATTTACATCATATACACATATAAACATATGTACACATGTACACATACATTCACATATACACACATATCTCCACTTATATACACTCATATATGCTGTATAAACCATTACATGAATATAATAAGGCCGGAAGCTTCCGTCTGAACCTTAGCCCTAACTCCTCCCTCACTCATCGACTGGAGGAGCCTTGATCTAGTCATCTACTAGTACTACTCCACCCTAGTCAACCTCAGATCTGTTGGAGAGGGGGGGGGGGGCACCTGTCTGTACACGCGTCACCTCCCTCTGCATCTCCACTCGCTCTACCGCCGACAAGTGTGATTGTGTGCCTACATATATATTAATGATTGATAAGACGTACCCTGGAGATAACAGTGTATTCAGACTAGCAGATAAGACTGCCATTCTTGATGGCTGGTTGTGAAATTGTGGCCGGTGTTGAGCTGGTGTAAACAGAAGGTGAAGTAAATTAGGAGTGGTGATGACAGTGAATATGTCATTATACATTCATCACACCATCAATATCATTGTTTAAAAAAAGGCTTCTGTTAAAGAGATTTTCGTGTCAAATTTACAATACGATGAATATCTTGTGTCAATATATGAGGTTCTTGAGTGTCCATTCCATGAGATTGATGCTTGGGTCATGCTTACTTCTGTCATTACCATGGTGGATCTGGTTCTGGTTGATTCGCTTAGCTCTCGGTCAACAGATGTGCCCTGTATCGCTGTTTTTATTGGCACGCTAAAGCTGACGATAACGGCTAGTGAGTTGAAGTGCTAGTCGGTCACTTTCCTTCTGCATCCATTCTGAGTTACTGTCATATGGTCCTTCAGAAAGGACTACAGTTGTGTCCTGGTGTGCCTTACACAACCGGATATCTATATGTTGGAGGTTTACGTCCTGGAAACATCTAAGGTCATATCAGGATGGGTACCAACTTGTGACAGTGCACACTCATGTCAACCTTTTAGTACTGCCCCACTGGGATACCATGCCACCAGCAGCATGACCTGATATCCCACTCAGTCACATTATCCGGACACTGACGAAACCAGTCCTTGTCCTATCATAATAATGCTGATTGCCTGGCTCGGAATTGGCAAGTATCAGTGTTTGCGTCATTGGTGCGACCTGAGAAGGGTTTGAATCCCATGATCGAGCAAAATATGACTCGTATGCTCAACTTATTTGGCAATCCTGTCACGTCATTTCACAACCGGAAGTGTTGTTTTGTTATCCCTCACAGCCCTATCCTTCCCTATTGCACACAATACTAGGATAACCCTTTGAACCCATGAACACACCTTTTCTGATAACTAAACTCAGTTACCTTACATTACCGAGATTTGCTATTCAATAGGCTTGCAGAAAAAATTGTTCCCCATTAAGTCAAACACCATTTCCTGTATATCTATCGATGTGCAGTTAAACAGCGTGCTTCTCCGTAGGGGTCTGACTTGAGCTGGGTGGACATCAACAGTGGCACCGGGCGCGGTGGCAGAATGGGTAGAGCGCTGGCTTCCCTTTGCGGAAGGTCGGGAGCTCGAATACAGGTCGAGTCAAGCCAATGACTTAGATAATGTTGCTACCTAGAACGGGCGCTGGGCATTACTAGGATAAAGCAAGAACTGTTTAGCATGGTATGAACATAATGCGACTGTGTGCGATATTTTTGTTGTTGTTGAAGATTTATACTGCCTATCATGGATAAGCCTGAATAGGCTTGTTTTCACCATTAGACAGTTTGTCGATAGAAAGCCCGAGCCTACACTTTTACCGACCCAAGGGATTTTTAACCTCCCACACCACATAGACATAGTATGAGAGCAACCGGCCTTTGATGACGCTGTAAGTTATACACAGCGGTGGAAATCCAAATTGGCAGAGATGGGGGCATGAATTGAACCACCGACCTTCAGATTAGGAGTCCGACCTAGAAAAAAGTCAGACACTCTAACCACTCCGCCACAGAGAACACCACTGCGAATCTGATCACCACACCAATCCCAATCCAAAGTAAACACCAATCCAAAAATTGAAATAAACATTGGAGTCAAACCGTCATCTGGTTCATTTTTCACATTCGTATTTTATATCCACTACTCCATAACCATTTCATAACAAGCAAAGTGGAATTAATGCTAATTAAACCTACCATCATGCAAACATCTTATATTTTAATTAAACCTTTGGATTAGCGCTCACGGGAGTTTGTGCCTGAACTCTGCATATGTTTCCATTATATTGGCGGATGTGTATTTTATTAATTATAGTTGTTGGTTCATTTGTCTATATGCAATGAGGAATTGAGAATACGTGAATTTTATATGAGTATAATTATTCTTCATCTATCTCTCCTGCTGCTCCTTAGCATTGCACGAGTGAGCCGTTACAGCATCCTCTGTCATGACGTCATCATTTGTCGCTTCCGGCCCGCTTGGCAGCTGACCTATAAAAGACGAACCGCCATCTTGCGCGCATTCCAGGCTGTGTAGCCGCGCCATTAACGGCGCTTGTGAGGCCGTCAGCTTTGCATCCAGCAGATGTGCTATTTCCTCCAATGTGATACTCTGTTGCTTTGACGTAGATGGTAATGGTGATCCAGGCTCCAGATCCGCCATATTAAGCCGTGACGAAGACACCGTACGACTAATAATATTAATCCTTTTGGTGGCGCTACTCGACTCAGCAGAGCGATCCATCGACTCCAATAATGCCTGTGAATACCTCCCGACGACACTCTTGACTTTACCTGCCTTAGGCATGAGGGTCGACACATTTTCTATTATTCAACTCAATCGATCCGTCGACGACGGTAGCCAGGTAAGGACAGGACAAGTCTTGAATCTACTACCGGAAGTTAACTTTGTACATAGCAACGCGCGCTACGAACGGTATCTATGGTGCTACTCATATCAGGCCCGTAGTCAGGGTTTGTGAATTATGCATGTTTCCGGCAACATGGACAATTATTCTTCATCTATCTCTCCTGCTGCGAACTGGTATAGCGAGAATGTATATTTGGTCTGCAGCGATGGTAACCACTCATGTACTACTAGTAATTGGCCGACCCCCATCCCCGACCCCCGATCCCCGACCCCCGACCCCCGACCCCCGACCCCCGACCCCTGACCCCCCAACCCACGACTCCCGACTCCATCCCCCAGTGCCACCACCCTTTCCGCTACTTGTCACTGAGTCACATTGGTTTATGGGTGTTTACATAAAACAACACTTTTTGGAATTTGGTCGTTTCTAACCCCGGGGCTTCGCCCTCCTTCTCAACCCACTGAATCTCACCACCCACTGCTTCAACCCGTCCACACACACACCATTTATGTAGCCGTGTCTGTCAGTGATGAGTGGGGAGTCTGACGGTTGGAAGACCTTATTAACAATCCATTAAGGAGGCACAGCGTGAGAGGTAGATCGGGTCCCTTAGAAACGCATATATCGAGCACCATGTTCGCTGTGGCAGCACCCCCCCCCCCCCCCCACCCGAACTCACTCTTAAGACACATCCTCAAATCGACTCAAATAAGGCAGGATTACATTCATCACCTGCAAACGACATTCAGACCTACGTAGTAGGGGGGCTTGATCTCTGCTTGAGACCATTTCTACTCGATTGGTCCCTCAACGCAATTACCATAATATACATTTATACATTTATACATACGTAGTAGGGGGGCTTGATCTCTGCTTGAGACTATTTCTACATGATTGGTCCCTCAACACAATTACCCTAATATATATTTCCATACATATACAAACATATAAACATATATACAGTAACGCTCTCTAACCGACCGCGTCAACACTTCGACCACTCCATTATATTGATCGCTTTATTTGGGTCCCAAAGCGATCACCCATACAATATCATTGTAACAATAAACAAAACTCCCTAAATTGACCATTTAAATTCGGTCCCATGGCCGGTCGATTTAGAGAGGTGTTACTGTATACATATCTACTGGCTCTGAGTCTTGCAGATTCGTCGACCGCCAACGGTCACAAAGAAGTGAATCCCAGACCCATTTGTTCCGCATATATGCTCAGGTAGGAAGGTACATGTACCCTGCTACAGTCGCCCGCCATCACAACCCGCACATACAAGTGTAAACTCCAATGCTCGAATCTGTGGCTGTGTAGGCAGGCTATGGTGAAATCAATACAGACAAAGAGAAAGGAAGAGTATAAAATCTAAAGTAGAAGAGAGAGTCCAGCCCTCTGGTTTATTATTTATATGGTTACATGGGTTCATTGTAGAGTATCACCCGACCCCTTCCCCCTAATGGGAAACAAGCATTCATGGCCCTACCAATAGGGATCCAGCATTCCTGGTCCCCATGGATACCAGTGGTCTGCCCACGACCACAAGCTGTATGGACCCATGGCCACCACCAACCCTTGACCTTTGATTGTGGTGATCCCTATCCCAGCAGAGGGGGTAGGCCCTGAGTGCACCCACACTCACACCTGCCAGCACCACTATGTCTATTTACATCCCACTCAGGCACCACCAACCCATACATATATATATATATATACATACGCCTGGTCACATACACCAATCAGTAATAGACCATTTGCATTCCCCCCTCTGCTGAATATCGGAATATTTTACCCAAAGTTAACTTTTAAAATTCATAGTCCGAGAGTTTTAAGTTTCTCTCATTTTCTGAGATAAACCTATTAGGTTGATCGTTATAATCTACATTACATTAGCTTGAAGTAAGCGTGATTTAATATGGCTAACCTTTGAGATATTTGAAGTGCAAATATACTATATTAGTTCTGACACGTATGCTAAACATCCGAAAACATAGGCTTGTGCAGCAGTAACTGGTTCTCTTAAATTGCCTCAGTCTTCACTTCAGAATCAGAGTATGGCGACAAAGAGCTGTGTCAGCATCTCAGGTTTTTTTGTTGTAAATATAGTTTATTCATTGAATAAAGTCTGTTGTCAGCGCCGTGGCACTGGTCTTCCAGCCATGTAACAATACAGTTAATTACATGTAGTCTGATATTGTCATCACAAGCTAGTTCAAGTCAGCTGAAATAACAATATTAATCATTCCAAGACTTACATATGGTATAGTTTGACAATTCACATAAAAATAGTAGTTATATGTTGTATTCATATATACTTAGATACATACATGTGTATTGATTAGACCTTTACATTACGGAGTGGTTAGGTGTATAGTTTCCCTTCATAGGTATGTATGCCTACTGTGTTGTGAATTGCATAATTATCATGTTGTTGGAGATAGCATTTTGAGGTGGAGTATTAGTAGAATGGTTTGTTTATTCTGTTAGATAGAGTGTGGTTAGCTTGTATGGTTATGCTTAAAAGGTTAATACCTTGGGTGTGTTTTTGACTACACAAAGTAGTTTGAGTAAGTAGGTTATTAGATAATGATGGGATAAACTATGATTGGAGGATTGTACATTTCAGTCATTTAGTAGTCTAGTATAGTCTTTATTAGGGACTACGTTTATAGCAATACTACCAGACTGATATACATTTTCTGAATTTGCTGGGCAAATAATTTGTACGGTGGATAACTTGGTTTGTTGGCAGCAGGTAAAGGAGTGTGTGGGGGATGGTGTGGCCATAGGTGCTTATAATAGATATATAATTAAATATGGTGACCTCATTGAAGTTAGATAAGTATTCTAGTACAGTCTTTATTAGGAACTACGTTTATAGCAATACTACCAGACTGATATACATTTTCTGAATTTGCTGGGCAAATAATTTGTAAGGTGGATAACTTGGTTTGTTGGCAGCAGGTAAAGGAGCGCGTGGTTGGGGGGGGGGTGGCCCGAGGTGCTTATAATAGATAAATAATTAAATATGGTGACCTCATTGAAGTTAGATAAGTAGAATCGAATCTAGATAATTATCGGAATTATCGGGATTATCGGAATGCATTATTAACCTAAGTTGTAAACCAGTGCCTGGTGGTACAGGTTCTTGACAGAACCAAAGGCTAAGGGAGCAAACCCCAAACAGAAAACCATGTCATTGTGGCAGCATCAAGGGTGGTTGATGTATGGAACTCCCAACATCTCAGGGACAAATAGTTTTGCGCCTGTCTGGACATGTTCTTGCCAGTGTGAAACCTCTATTTGTTCCCCGAGAGAGTGCTGCTGGTAACTTGCAAAAGCCAGCAGCAATTCAACATTTTGCAGGCAGCTTTCATGAAACGAGCGACTCATGGACATCACTCTCACAGCAGAGAGCTAAATGGAGAGCGGCAGTCAAGTAATGAAAGCAGTGTTTGTCGCATCACGACCGACAGCATGATGATGATGATGAGCCCGAAAATCGCACCAAAATAACATAGTTTGTAAAATTAGAAAACGATCGAAGCTGGCTTGTTATGGCTATGATAACAGGATCAAATTCATGGCATATTATACCATGATTAAAAGAAAAGAATCGCATGTCCCTCATAATTGTTTGTGACTATCCATTTAGACATTATTTGTGCTTAAATTATTTATTTGAGGGATTTGGACTCAGAGTTTAAAATTGCATAGTCCGATTAAAACATTACATTTTCAAAAGCAAATCACGTAATCTAGATTTGAACCGAAATGGCCAATTTATATACTGGTGCAAGTATTTGGCGGTAAATGTAACCACATACTAAGTTAAGTAAAGTTGGATAGTCCGATGGTTTTGAATTTCGTTTTTTTTTCTGAGATGAATATATTCGATCGATCACTATTATCTACTTTACATTAGCTCAAAGTTACTTTTAATTAAAAGGTAAACTTTTGAGATATTTTGAGTGCAAACATGGAAAATTAGTTTTGGCAAGCTTGTCAAAATGCTGCCACCATAGACTTCTGCAGTAACATGTTCTGTTAGATTGACTCAGTATTGTATTCTACGCAGAAACAAATGCTTAATAAGTGCATCAGTATCTAAGGTAGATATGTAAAATCAAATCTAGATAATTGGTTTGGTTTTAAAAATTTGATATTTGATCGGACTATGCAGCTTTAAAGAAAAACTGTAAATGTTGAAGCCTATGGGGTTAGTTTCGAGAAGGTAGTCAACATTAATTTCGCATGTTTGCGCTTCACAAATCTACGTTTTTACGCATTTTAAAACAACGTTAGTTAAACTAAAAGAAAGTCGATTATATAGATCAACCTAATATATCTCTATATATATATATATAATATACCAGATATTGACGGAAATTCAAAACCATTGAAGTATCAGAATGGGCGGGTCCCAGGGTGTGTGGGTAGGCCGGCTCCCATGGTGTGTGTGTATGACGGGTCCCAGAGTGTGTGGGTAGGCCGGGTACCGGGTCATGGGAGTATGCCAGGTCCCAGCGTTTGTAGTAGGGCGGGTTCAAGCGTTGGCGGGTAGGCCGTGTCCGAGAGTGTGCGGGTAGGTTGGGTGCTGGAGTGTGCGGGTAGGGCAGGTTCCTGGAGTGTGCAGGTAGGGCATGTTCCTGGGGTGTGCGGATAGGGCAGGTTCCTGAAGTATGTGGGTAGGACAGGTTCCTGGAGTGTTCTGGTAGGGCAGGTTCCTGGAGTGTGTGGGTAGGGCAGGTTCCTGGAGTGTGTGGGTAGGGCAGGTTCCTGGAGTGTGTGGGTAGGGCAGGTTTCTGAAGTGTGCGCGTAGAGTAGTTTCCTAAAGTGTGTGTGTAGGCAGGTTTCTGAAGTGTGCATGTAGAGTAGGTTTGTAGAGTGTGTGGGTAGGGCTGGTTCCTGGGGTGTGTGGATAGGGCAGGGCCCAGGGTGTGCAGATAGGACAGGTTTCTGAAGTGTGCATGTAGGGCAGGTTCCTGGAGGGGGTTCCCGGAGTGTATGGGTAGGGCAGGTTCCGGGAGTGTGCATGTAGGGCAGGTTCCTGGAGTGTGCAGATAGGGCAGGTTCCTGGAGTGTGCAGGTAGGGTAGGTTCCTGGAGTGTGTGGGTAGGCCAGGTTCCTGAAGTGAACGGGTAGGGCAGGTTCCTGAAGTGTGCAGGTAGGGCAGGTTCCTGGAGTGTGCAGGTAGGGCAGGTTCCTGGGATGTGCGGATAGGGCAGGTTCCTAGAGTGTGCAGGTAGGGCAGGTTCCTGGGATGTGCAGGTAGGGCAGGTTCCTGGAGTGTGCGGGTAGGGAATGTTCCTGAAGTGTGCGGGTAGGGCAGGTTCCTGGGATGTGCAGATAGGGCAGGTTCCTGGAGTGTGCAGGTAGGGCAGGTTCCTGGTGTGTGCGGGTAGGGCAGGTTCCTGAAATGTCGGGTAGGGCAGGTTCCTGAAGTGTGCAGGTAGGGCAGGTTCCTGGAGTTTGTGGGTAGAGCAGGTTCCTGGAGTGTGTGGGTAGGGCAGGTCCCTGGGATGTGCAGATAGGGCAGGTTCCTGGAGTGTGGAGGTAGGGCAGGTTCCTGGAGTGTGTGGGTAGGGAAGGTTCCTGGAGTGTGCAGGTAGGGCAGGTTCCTGAAATGTGCAGGTAGGGCAGGTTCCTAGAGTGTGCAGGTAGGGCAGGTTCCTGGAGTGTGCTGGTAGGGCAGGTTCATGGGTTGTGTGGATAGGGCACATTCCTGGACTCTGCGGGTAGGGCAGGTTCCTGGAGTGTGAGGGTAGGGAAGGTTCCTGGAGTGTGCGGGTAGGCCAGGTTCCTGAAGTGTGCGGGTAGGGCAGGTTCCTAGAGGTTTTAAATAAATGTTGTTATTGAGGCTGTATTTATACTGTCCATAGCATATAAGCCTGGGTATTCAGGCTTGTGTTCAATGCTGGCCAGCTGTAGTGTTGGTGTTATCTTATGTGCGAGTAGGGCAGGTCCTGGAATGTGTGGGTAGGCCAGGTCCAGGTTTCTGCGGGTAGGCAGTGCCCCAGCTTGTGTGTATAGGTCGGGTCCCATCGTTTCTGTGGGGAGGGCGGTGGCCATTTGCAATCGAAATGCTGCGCTCTGATTGGATGAAACCACTGCATGCGGCAGCCATTTTCGAGGCGCTTTTTGTCTCCAACCTGAAAAGGGAGGCGTCGACGAGATGTCGCCGAGACGGACCCTTAACGCAAATAGGCCAAAAAGCATCGCTGCGACGTCGCCGAGGTGCCTCTGAGACGGACCCTGAATGCGGTGCGGGTCTAGGGGTGTGGGGTAGGCCCGGTGATGAAGTGTTGCATAGTGTATCCACATATACGGCATTAGCAGGAGGCCGACAGGACCAGTGTTTGTTCTGGTTGGATCACGCCAGGTGCGCTCCGAACTACTACCAAATAACAGACCATATAGAGGATCAGGTCCCCCACATGGAATACAAGAACCAAAAGCACCCAGCTAAACGCTGAACATCCCACTGGACGCAGTGGTCGAATCGGTAGAATTCAGGCCTCCCATTTAGGAGATCGGGAGTTCGATTCCCGGTCGAGTCAAACCTATTACTTACAAAATTGATACTCGTCCCTTCCTAGCTTGGGGCTCGGCATTAATATGATAGGGCACAGACTGGTCGGTTCAGTGTCAGGATAATTTGACTGGGTGAGATATCGGGTCATGGTGCTGGCAGCTTGATTTCCCAGTGGGGCAGCACTATAAAGTCAGTATGAATTTGCACTGTCACAAATCGGTACCCGTTGTGATATGACCTTATGATTGCCAGCACATTAAACTGCAATAACCAACCTACTGAGCAGTCTACATAGGCGTTAGAGGGTTCAATTCCCAGCTGATTCTAACAAACTATGCACAACCATTTGTGATTTTCGGTATCTTACGTGCAACTGAGTGGAAAAAAAGGTCGGGTGAGGATCTAGAATGAGGATTGATTGGTTCTTGTAGTTTTACGTCCTGGCAACATCTAAGGTCATATCACGATGGGTACCTATAAGTCATAGGCTTGACTGGACACGGAACCGAACTCCCGATGAACCGAAATCCCGATGTCCTCTGCCGTGAAATAACCTTAGATGTTGCCAGGACGGATAACTCCAAAAGCCAAGGAATGAACCCGATCTTCCGCACGCTAGTCCCGCGCTTTACCGATTCGGCCACCATGTCCGGTCTCTAGAATGAGGAAGAGCATTTATTTGCAAATTGAGAATTCCTGATACAACATGTTTATGGACTATAGAAGTGGGCGAGTTGGTAGTACCACGCCGGTACACTCCTGCAATCACTCTCCATCCCCAAATCCACAGGGCGCCCCCCGACCGACTCCTCGCCACTGGTTCCCCTGGACAGGCACTCAAGGTGAGGGAACCCGGTAATGAATCAGTCACTTGTTCACGCATGGCAGGAAGTCGAGGTGTTGGTTACCGGCGAAGTGGAGTGAAGAAATATCGCTTGGCTGCTGGGAGGATGTAACCGGCAGTTGTGGGCGGGGGGCGGTGGGGGGGCTAGGGGGGAGGGAAGTACCTGGGGCCGTATGCATGAATCGGAGTTAGGCTTAGCCGGAGCTAGGAGCCAACTCTGAGATAGCTATCCGCGGCTAGGAGGGCCATGGTTAATTAGGTCAAGCCGTATGCATAAATGTAGTAGCTGGTGCGGATAGCTAACCGTGAAGTTATTTATAGATTTGGGAACTCCCTTGAGTCGACAATATGAATAACGCCGCCAATGCGGCGGCAGCGTTAATATCGGTTCAAATTTAGGGTTAAATTGATAAGATTTCACTTATTGCATATGGAATTCTGTTAAATATGACAGCATTGACTAGATTTGGGCGTAATATATTGCTGCCGATTCGGCGGCGATGGCAGCGGCCATGTTTATTTGACATTGGACAGTATGGATATCGACGTTGCTGCGGCAGTGGCGGTTTGTTTACTTTACATTCATCGATTCGAAAATATTAATATCGCCGCAGCTGCGGCAGCAGCGTTAATATTGCTTCGCATTTAGGGTTAAATTGATAAAATTTCACTTATTGCGTGTGTAATTCTGTTAAATATGACAGCATTGAATAGATTGAGACCCTCACACGCAAACTAACTGCTTGGGATACCCTGTTAACCCTGGTCTGGAGGCAGGGTAACTTAGCCTAGGCTACGGTTGGCGGCTAGCACTGGCACCCGGCTCATGCATGCTGATTTTCGACCGTTAGCCGTGTGGGGCCAAAATAGCCGCGGTTAGGGCCCTAGCTCCAACCCATGCATACGGCCCCTGGTGGGTACTGGGTGTAGGCCGGGTGTGGATTGGATATTGGACGGGTGTGGGATGGGTGTGGGTTGGGTGTGGGTTGGGTGTGGGTTGGGTGTGGGTTGGGTGTGGGTTGGGTGTGGGTTGGGTGTGGTTTGGGTGTGGGATAGGTGTGGGATGGATGTGAGCTGGGGCTGGGTTGGGTGTGGGCTAGATGTCGGTCAGGTCTGGGCTGGGTGTGGGCTAGGTGTGGGATCGATGTAGGCTGGGTGTGGGCTGGGTGTCGGTTGGGTGTGGGATTTGTGATAGCGTACACCGTGACTTTATACTGCTGCAACAAAGGTCCCCAGCAGCATGACCCGATTTCCCACTCAGTCAGATTAGCCTGATACTGAGCTAACCACTCCTTGCCCTATCCTCGTAATGCCGAATACCAGGCTAGGTAGCGACAAGCATCAATTTTGAAAGTCGACCAGGAATCAAATTCCCGATCTTCCACAAGGGAAGGTTGCAATCTTACCGATTCGGCCACGGGTTCAATCCATGCATATGCAATGTATGTATTATCCAGAGATTTGATTGCTGATTTGATTTGAACGATGGCTTCTTAGAAGCACCCACATGCCAATCATCAATCACCAATCATCATCATCATGCTGTCGGTCGTGATGTGACAAAAACTGCTTTCATTACTTGACTGCCACTCTACATTCAGTTCTCTGCTATGAGAGTGATGTCCATGAGTCAGTCTTAATGTCTCTCAGCTTCAGGTTTCTCATGATGGTATCCTTGAAACGGAGATGAGGGCGCTCTCTCTTTCTGCAACCAGAAGACTGGTGAGAGTAGAGGATCTGCTTTGGTAGCCTCTCTTATGACATCCTCATGAGGTGGCCAGTCCACCAGAGATTCTTTTTGATCAGCAGATCTTCCATAGAGGGCAGACCCATCCATTTGAATCACCAATCACAAATCACAAATCAACAAATTGATTTGAAAAAAGACTTACTCAGCAGAATAAACATATTTACCAACAACAAAAACAATCCCCAATCACCAGCTTAGCAAATCAAAAATCAAAAACAAAATACAACCACCGCTCCCAAGATGCTTATCTTGAAATTGGAGAATGTATTATCAAAGGACTAGGTGGCTGGAGGCGCCTATCTCTCACTTCCGAGCGGAGACGACACCTATTTAGACTGGAGGCGAAAGTGCAATTAATGACAGCGAAGACGAATCAGAGAAAGACATATTGCTTGCAGCGCTTTGAAAATGTGCCACCGCACACCTTTATAGCATGCCTGCACATTTCAGGGTTGTCTGGATTATCGGCTGAGTGTTGGGTGATGCACACCTGTGGGACTTGTGATACCTGAGGGCACCGCCAACCACCCTTTCGCCTATACTCGGATGCAATGCGCTGTCGTTGATGGCGATGGAAATTGGAAATATTGCACCTAGAGCAGTATTTTTGTTTTTGGTTGTTATTGTTTTATGTCCTAGCAACATCTAAGGTGATATCAGGATGAGTACCGACTAGTGACTGTACACGCTCATTGTGACTTCATAGTGCTGCCCCATTAGGAGACCCACCACTGGCACCATGACCTGATATCCGACACAGTTGCATTAACCTGATACTGAGCTAACCAATCCTTGTCCTATCCTATTAATGCTGAGTTCTAAGCTAGGAAGTGAAAAGTATAAATGTTGTAAGTCATTGGTTTGACTGGACCGGACATTGAACTCCCGATGTCGGAAACCACATCCGGTCCCAATGTACTGTCATTGAGGATGATTGAAATGGGAAATATTGCGCTTAGGACAGGATTCGACCCCATATGTCAGGTCATTCCAAGGCTAGCCTCATACCCATTAGGTTATCTAGGCTTCCTGATGCAATCACCCTACCTATGCCTACATGTCTATGTGCATAATCGCCTGAGATTTCAGTGTAGACTATTCCACCAGGTGCCATGGAATTGTACATCTTTTAAATGGTTCACATCAATAAGCTGCTTAATACTTAAAATTACCTACATACAGGCAATGTACTGACATACATACATACATGTGTAGTGGTCTGCACTGACCTCTCAGGCAAGTATCTACATCGACAGATAGGTGTGGGTAGTGTGGTTATATCAGGGAACCTAGCTGGTGTAATGGTTAGCACACTGGGCCGGAATGCAAAGAGATGTGTGTTCGAGTCCCGCTCTAGGCGCAATATTTCCCGTTTTCATCACCGCATCAACATTGGGGCCATGACCAGGATCATCTACAAGCTACATGCTGAATGGTCGTTGAACCTACCCTGTGTATGTATGTGTTAGTGCATTGCCTGTATGTATGTAATTGTAAGCATTACAAGACTTACAATTCCAGGGGGACGAGTCTAGTGGTCTGCACTGACTTTAAAATAAAAGTTACTTCAAGCTAAAGTAAGGTACATTATAGTGATCAACCTAATGTCAGAAACTTAATACCATCAGATTATGCAACTTTAATTAGTATATGCGTAATGAATAACAGAGCACACATAATTAATACATAGGCCAAGTGAATAATGAGGACTAATTGTTGTTCAGTTCCTTAGTTATTATCCATATAATGAATTATATAGCACATATAGTTCATACATATACCCACATCTAGACAGGCTGACCCTGTAGTCTATATCATCCAGGGAGAGCCCATATCACTTTGCGAAATGTGACACTGCTGGCAGATCAGTGCCGTCCTCCGCTGGTACCGCTAAGGGACAGCGGCTGGAACTTCCGGTGGTGACTTCCGGAGAGAGCTGCCTCCTGGTGCTTGTTTATTTTAGTTTAATAAACAGCGCCAGGCAGGCCAGTTGATAGCATTTAACTGTTGGTTTCATTGAGAGGTTGAAGGGTAATGGTCCCATTCATAATTCAAATATATGTATACATATAGTTGTATGCGTATATATGAAGAGTTCAGGTGCAAACCCCAGTAAACACCAATACAAAATTATAAAATTAAAATAACCGATTTTTACCGGACAGTAATTTGATTCTTGCTAATTCGATGGTGCTTGTGAGTATCTGGTCATGGAGCAGTGAACAAACATATAGGAATTACAAATATGAACCTGTTGAGGGTTTGACGGCAATGTTTATCTCAAATTTTGGATTGGAATTGATGGGGTTTTGCACCTGAATTCCTCATATGAATATATCTATGTATATAGGCATATATGTGTACATGCATTTGTATACGTATATGATATATATACATATGTATACATATATGTGCACATACATGGATAAAGATGCATACATATGAAGAGCTCTTTATATATATGAAGAACTATTTTCCAAAGCACGAGCTACGACAGTACGAGCTTGGCATTAACATTATAAGCTCAAATTTTGGATCGGCGCTTTTTTGTTGTTGGCATATTTAGTTGATTAAGCAGGAGAAATGTCAGTCGCAGACGACTGGTCTTCCTCATTCCACTGCTCCTTGCCCTATCCTAGTAATGCAGAGCGTCTGGCTAGGAAGCGACAAGTATCAATTTTTAAGTCATTGGTTTGACTCGACCAGGATTCGAACCCATGATCCCACGATCTACCAACACAGGAGACGGACGCTCTAACTAATTCGGCCATCCCGTCTGGTTATTGGTTATCGCGTTTTGGAAAAGAGCTCTTCATATATGCATGTATGCATGTGATAAATCCATGCTAAATGCAGGTGGACCCAGATCGGTAACCCAGAGGACCCAATCTGTAAGTCTGTACATTGGTTACAGGCGCTCAGAGGGTTGTGTTTCGTCGGTTCACAACATAGATGCTGTGAGTAATGGGTTTTGTTCTGAGATGTAGATTTAATCTGAACCACTTGTCAACACCGCTGTACATAAGTTGCCTGCACGCCCGGAACACCCTCCCTCCACCTCCCCCCCCCCACCCCTTCTCACCTCATCCGCACCCTCACACTTACCCACAACCGACCTCGTCTGTCTCATAAATCGATGTCGCCTTTCGCTATTGCCCACGGTGAGGTTGGCGCTCTCACAACTTTATTAAACGCGGAAAGATGGAGAGTAGGATTCCCAGTAATATAGATTTATTTTCTAGAACATTTTGGATGATTTTGGTGTTTTATTATGTTTTATTAAGGACTATGTGATGTGAGCGCCCGCTTCTCATTTGCCAGTTCGTTGGCTTGAAACCCCGGAATGGAAACCCCAGAAAAATCCCGGTGCGGTGGCCGATTCGGTAGAGCGCAGGCCTCCCATAAGGAAGGTCGGGAGTTCGATTCCCCGTCGAGTCAAGTCAAAACAATGACCTACAACGTTGGTACTTGTCATTAGCTAGCCTGGCGCTTGCTATTATTAGGATAGGGCAAGGACTGTTATGCTCAGTGGCAGGATAATGTGACTGAGTGGGATATCAGGTCATGGTACAGGCGGCTTGGTCTCCCCATGGGGAAGCACTATAAAGTCACCATGAGTGTCCACTGTCACACGTCGGTACCCGTCGTGATATGACCATAGATTTTGTCAGGACGTAAAACTCCAACTAGCAACCAACCAAACCCATCAAAGTCAAAGACATGACTTACCATTGCGTGACCTTACTATGAGAAGGTTCTATCTGACAAAGTGACCGAATTGGTGTTATGGGTGTAAAAATGTTCTATCTAGAAAAGTCTATCATGCAGTTACACAACTGTTTCTCAACTGGTATTTTTCACTGAGATATATTACAAATGATATTGTTCTATCTGCTTTGCTATCATGCAGTTACACAGCTTCTGTCCTCACTATCTCGAAAACCCCATTTTGTCAGATAGAACCTGTTTATATTAAGGTTGCGACTGTATAATTATCGCTACCTTCCCTCTGGTACTAAACATTTCTAGGATATGGCAAGGAGCAGTGGAATTGAAAAAGAGCATTTGTCAGTGATTGCAATTTCCCCTGCTTAATCAACAACAACACATGCATGCACATGAATAAGCAAATTAAATAGCTAATACTAACACCAACTTATAAATATACAAACATATTCTTAACCAAAATAGAAGGACATGGCGGGAAGAAACTTGTGAGTTGACTCACCATATTCAAAAAGTGAATATATATACTCTCACTCTCAGTAGCGTGGATCACGTGATCGTTATTAAATGCGACAGCCCAAATTGGGTATGTGTGCATAGCGTTCGGCCACACAGTAGGCCTGGTGTATGAGCGCTATTGGGAGACAATCACAAGGACCTTGTGTGACACCCGGCTTGGAAAGGTGTAAGGGGGTCTAGGTCTGCTATCTGATGGTGTCGGGTGGTGTCCTTATCTCCCCGATCTCCTACCTGTCCCCAGAGTGGGGGATTACGTGGTCGCCAGGGCCACTGCACCAAATATTCGTCGATCTTGTTGGGTTAAATAGTAGGCATAGTCCCAGCTGCGTTGTATGTATTTATAGCTATATGGTTCTGTATTATTAGATTCATTGGATAGATGCATATATCTATACAATACACACATATATGTATATATATACATGTATATATATATATATATATATATATATATATATATAAAAATAAAAGGTTAGTAGCCGTTGGAGCTCAGCTTGAGTAGGTTGAAGCAGTAGATGCCCAGCCCCAGGCTCAATCAGCCAATTACTGGCGGGTTGAGGTGAGGAGCAAGTAGGGAATTCCATGTTTTTATACTCTTATAATTCGTATACAGCATATAAACGCAATCCATATAATATACACATAACTACATATTGATATCATATTTAAATAAATGACAACATATATGCATATACAAACATCATGAGTATTATTTAAATATAGTTTTCTTTTTATTCGTATGGATTTTACAAATAGGTTACAGTACTCTGTACAAGTGCATACATATATATACAGTAAAACCTCTCTAAATTGACCGACCTTGGGACCGAATTTAAGTGGTACATTTAGGGAGGTGGTCGGTTTAGGGAGTAAGAATATGGTTACAATGGTATTGTTGGAAAGCAGATAAAGCGATCGACATAGGGGAGTGATCGACCTGTGGAGGTGGTCGGTTAGGGAGGTTTTACTGTATATGTATCAGGACATTACATACAAAGATCAAAACACAAATATCAGGGTAGTCTGCCGTACACAATTTGATGTTATTATGGATGAGGTGCATTCGAGGGGGGTAGGAGTGGAACTATCGCTGATAAGTTCCCATAATGCATTTGTTCTTGTCTGGCACATAGTAGTGTGCATTCACTCATATATATATATACAGTACACCCCCGTTAAAACAAACTTGAAGGGACCCTAGACATTTGTTTGGATTAACCGATCATTGGTTTAACCGAGCTTTGGCTTTGACTTTGACTTGGCTTTGGCAAAAATGCGGGTGCATTATGAATTAGTAAGCGTGTATTACACATGTAATAGACAATGTATGTGGATGCTTTGATTATGTTTTTTGTATGTGTATACAGTATAACCCTGTTAAACCAAGCTTGGTTAAACCAAACAATTGATTGATCCAAATCTTTTTCGATAGCCTTGCAAAATACTACCATTTATCATATAAAAAAGTTGGCGGGGTCTCAGATTACCTTTTAACCACATTAAGGTTTAGGTTAACCATTGTTTGGATTTACCGATAATTTGGATTAACCAACTTTTGCTTAACCAACTTTTTTATATGATAAATGGTAGTATTTTGCTGGGCCACCAAACAAAGTTTGGATTAACCAATCATTTGATTTAACCCAGCTTGGTTTAACGGGATTATACTGTACCGGGAATCTACATAGATATGTGCACACATCCATATACATACATATTTATATGTCTGTATGCATGCATATAGGCAAAATTCCGTCGCAATTCCCCGTAAACACCAACCCAAAAATTGACTTAAAACATTGCAGTCAAACCTTCAAAAGTTTAATTTGGTACATTTCTCTTTTTTTTTTGTCAGTGCTCCATAACCAATTCTTCACAACCAATGTGGAATTATTGAGAATTAAAATTACCTTCAAGTACATTTATTAAATTTTAAGTAAATTTTTGGATTGGCATTTATGGGGATTTGCACCTGAACTCTTCGTATATATATATATATATATAAAGTAGGGCTATGTAAGGAAGGGAAGGATACAGACGAGTGTTGGGTTGGACACTTTTATTGAGCGTCTGGGTATAGCAAAATAACAGGCATACCGGTAAAAGTTTGAAATCGCGTATGGAAGTGACAGCCCAGCTGAGCTTGCCGAGGAAAACACCCATTGGTGGCACTAGTAGTAGGCAACCGGGGCAAATCCAGGCAGGTCAGTGATTGGACAATAATATAATGAAGTAAAGTAATGGCAAATAATAAATAATAAAGGATACTTTGCCTATTTATATCTGCATAATTAATTATACATCCCAACAACAAATGTGTGGAGGGGGGGTAATTACTTTTATTAATGTAAGCCTTTTGTCAGTGCCATAGTACTGGTCTTCCGGCCATATTTTGTTAGCATGGTTTATATAGTGCCTTGAAATGCGAAGTAGATTCTGAAATTAAAGTATACACAGTGCAGTAAGTAAAACATAATATAGATATATATACATAATATACACATATATATAGATACACATGCATATGCGGATATCTATAAATCATACTTATGAACACTGGCTGGTGTGAGAACCACCCCAGTGCTTTTATCTGTGGTTGTGATAAATCACTCGCAGATTGTTGCGCATGCGTGTGGTGGTAGGCAATAGTAAACGCCCAGCACTGCTCGTTCCCTAAGTGTGCATGCACGGTAGTTGGGGCGGGGGGGGGGGGGGGGGTACTGAAGAGTTCATGCATCAGCAACTCAACTGGATGTATGCTGGGCTTTAACCACACAGACTGCAGTCGATCATACCCGACTGAGGACTGTCAACAACAAACCCTAGCTCGAACCCCAAATGGGTAAAGCTTGTTTGGTGGGGAGGTGCGTTCTAGCAACATGTAATATCATATCAAAAATGGGTACCGACTTGTGAAAGTATGCACTCTTGGCAACTTCATAGTGGTGCCCCACTTGGAAATCAGGCCACCAGTAACATGACCTGATATCTCACTCAGTCACATTTTCCTAACACTGAGCTAACCATTTCTTGTCCTATCCTATTAATGATGATCCCCAGGCTTGGAAGCGACAAGTATTAATTCGATAAGACACTGGTTTGACTCGACCCGGAACAAAACAACCATTCTCCCCGTATCCGAGGCCTGCGCTCTACCAAAACAGCCACTGCGTCCGGTCAACAATCACTAAGCCCTCAACCATGAATCAACCAGCAATAAGCCACATATGAACCATAGAAGCCAGAAATCGACTTGACAACATGAAAACACGTGAAATGTACACAATCAGGCATTGTGAAGACAAAACCACCAAAGAGCACTACTCGATGAGCAACAGCTCCAGTCAGGCTGCATCATTCTGTTAGTAAATCGCACTGGTAGCAGTCAGGCATTACGGACAGAACACAGAGTTGGAGAAGCCCCTGAGGTTCTATCAGTTTGTCACCGACAGGACACGCTAAGTGCCCGCTTTGCCACCGCACCCTGGGGCCCAGGCCGGAATGCATTGCCTTAGTTAGTTTATCAAAAACGCCATCCTGATATGACCTTAGATGTTGTCAGGATTTAAAACTCCAAAAGACAAACGACATTTTATCAGCTACCTGACCTTCAAAGTGATTCACAGTTTGGGTATGTTATTAGCCACATCTGTTTGTGCTTTGTTATTATTATTAGTGTTATTATTATTATTGATATTATTGTTATTATTATTGTTATTATATTATTTTTTTAAATAATTAAATTCATTATTATTATTATTAGTAGTATTATTAATGTTATTATGATTAATAATAATAATATTATTATTAGTAGTAGTATTAGTAGTAGTATTAGTAGTAGTAGTAGTAGTAGTATTATTAGTATTAGTATTATTATTATTATCATTATCATTATCATTATCAGTATCAGTATCAGTATCAGTATCAGTAGCATTATCATTATCATTATCTTTATCTTTATCAGTATCAGTATCATTATCACTATCATTATCATTATCATTATAATAATAATAATTATTATTATCATCATCATCATCATCATCATCTCAGGTCCACTGTTGGGCTGGTTCTGCATTTAATATATTGTGAGGCACAAATATTGAATTTAACTCTTATTTTCTATTTTGTTTACTAGGATAGTGACAGGCAACATAACTAGCTTGATAGTGTACAGTAATGAAAAGTCTGGCACCGGGAATTGACGGCTGACAAGCAAAACTACTATGCTATTGACACCAATTATCAGATAACTATAATGAGTATGAGTCCACTTGTCAACATTTTACTTTACAATGGATGTGGGTAACTTAAAGTATTGATTAAACCCATAAGGTCAGCCCTATGTATGTAAATAAATAAATTTTAGGGAAAAAAAGAAAAAAGTAACAATCCAGAAATATCTCCCTGGGTGTGTGAGCCTCTGTCCAATGGGTGTGGATATATATCTCTCCGCTATGTGTGAGTTTATCTCTGTCCCCTGTGGGGGTAGGCCCCGCTCATTACTTAGTACGGTCACAGCCCACTAGGTGGCTACCTGGGATGCCTTGCCCTGTGGCCATCTGTCCCCATACCAACCTGCCGTCTTACAAGTGGGCAATTATGAGCTTGCTTAGGCACGCCATAGTTGGTATACAAAGCAATGCACGTAGACATGTGTGTTAATCTTATCATGTAGCGTGCATCTCATCACAGCTCATTTTCACACATATATGTGGTGTATAATTCATTAAGGGAGTGTAAATTAAGAAACTGGATCTGTTACCATTATATGTGTTATTATATGCTTCGCTGTATCTCATACCACTACAGGTTGGTTGGTTGTTGGAGTTTTACATCTTGGAAACATATAAGGTCATATCAATGCGGGTACCGACTTGTTACACTCCAGAACATTACTGACTTTCTAGTGCTGCCCCAGTGGGAGATCAGGCTGCCAGCACCATGATCAGATATCCCATTCAGTCACATTATCCTAACCAGTCCTTGACCTAACCTTAATAATGCCAAGTGCCAAGCTAGGTAGCAAAAATAAGTTGTTGGTTTGGCTCGGCTGGGAACCAGGATTCGCACTTCCGATCTTCCGCACGGGAAGCCGTCGCTCTAACGATTCTGCCATGGCATCCGGTTCGGGCTGTAAAACTCTTACAGTATAACCCCGTTAAACCAAACTTGAAGGGACCCTATCAATTTGTTTGGATTAACTGATCATTGGTTTAACAGAGCTTTGACTTTGACTTGGCTTTGGCAAAAACGGAGGTGCATTATGAATGTACAAGGTATGTGGACACTATGATTATTGTTTTTTATGTATATACAGTTTAACCCCATTAAACCAACCTCCATTAAATCAAACGATCGGTTAATCCAAACTTTTTCGTCGACCAGGCAAAATACTACCATTTATCATATAAAAAAGTCTCAGATGACCTTAAAACCACATGAAAGTTTGGTTTAACTGTACCGGAAGTGGCCTGTGGCCGACAATTTTGTTTGGATTAACCGATACTTTGGATTAACCGACTTTGGTTTAACCAACATTTTTATATGAGAAATGGTAGTATTTTGCTGGACCGCCAAAAAAAGTTTGGATTAACCGATCGTTTGGTTTAACCGAGCTTGGTTTAACGGGGTTGTACTGTACTCTGTTTAGTCCAGGAGAGTTAAGTTAACCAGTGTGAGTGAAACCTACTTGGGTGCGGTCAGCATCAACCACCCTCGCCCCTACACATACACCCTCACATACACACACCCGGAGTCCAGGGCCTGCCGAGACCGGCGACCGATGGCTATCGGCTGCCGGGTGTGGTGGCTCCAGTCTCGGTGAAGGAGACTGACTGAGCGCCGGCCTCACTCTGATATCACCGGAACAACGGTTACCCGACCCGCGATGGGCATCTGTAGCTACCAGTACCACACGCCACGCCACGTGTCAAACCCCAACTTTATTTTAAACTTGTTTTTTTTTTCTTTCTTTAAAAAATAAATAAATTATCATTTTAGTCATCGAATATCGGTATTTTTTCAGCGCCGAGGCACTGGTCTTCGGGCCATGTTATGTTACATTCATTCATGTTTATATTTGTCTGAACTCAACAAAAGTTTGAACTTCCCGGGCGCTTTCGTATATTAAGGCTCCCCTACAATATTGAACAATTGTTGTGTTTATTGGCGTAATTTAATTTAATTAGTCATGATGAATTTCACGTGTAATATTATTTAGTCAGAGAGTTCGGAATAATGCCGGAAGATTGACAGCGGAAATGGTACATTGTCTGTGTGTTTGTGATTGTGTGTGGTTTCAATGGGCTGTTGTTTTAGGGTGTCCTGGTAAGGGTTGGGTTTATTTTACCTCAGCGATTATCACATTGATGTCAACTGGTTTATGTTCTTTGTTTGTTTGTTTGTTGTTGTTTTTGGTCCTAGCAACATCTAAGGTCATATCAGGATGGATACCAACTTGTGACAGTGCGCATTCATGGCGATGTTATAGTGCTCCCGCACTGGGAAATCAGGCCGCCGGCACCATGACACAATATCCCACTCAGTCACATTATCCTGACATTGAGCTAACCAGTCCTTGCACTATCCTAATAATGCCGAGCACCAGGCTAGGAAGTGAAAAGTATCAATTTTTAAGTCATTGGTTTGAGTCGACCGGGAACCGAACTCGCAAACTCCCGAGGTTCCACATGCGAGGCCTGTGCTCTACCGATTCGGCCACCGTGCTCGATGTTTTATGTTCTTCACAACCAGAAGTTGTGCTCGCATTAGAAATGTGCTGGGGCTTCTCGTAATGATTGGTTGGTTGGCTGTTGGAGTTTTGCGTTCTCGCAACATCTAAGCTGATATCAGGACGGGTACCGACCTGTGACAGTGTACACTCATGCTGACTTTATCGTGATGCCTCACTAGGAGACCAGGCCACCAGCACCATGACCTTATATCCCACTCAGTTACATTATCCTGACATCGCGCCAAGCAGTCCTTGCCCTACCCTAATATTAATAATGCTGAGCACCTGGCTCGCAACAATTATCCATTTTTTAAATGATTGGTTTGACTCGACCAGGAATTGAACTCCCAACCTTCCGCATGGGAGGCATGCGCTCTACCGAGTCACCCACTGCCGAATCAAACTGACATGACCTCTAAGAGTTGCTAGGCATCACATTACAGATAACTTAGCATTATTTAGCGATTGCAAACATATGTTTGTATACATGCTGGTTTATTTTTATTGTCGGAGTTTTACGTCCTGGCAACATTTAACGTTATACCCGGACGGGATATGTATAATTGTCGGTGGAACAGTGAGTGTAAGTGTGTGTGTTTGGGGGAGGGGGGGGGGGGTGCAGTGGTCCGTGCAGAGACGGGTGGTGCCCCCAACGGATCTGAGTATGAGTAGGATGGAAGTCTAGCTGAACAGATAAGCTCCTCCAGTCGATGACTGAGGGAGGAGTTAGGGCTGAGGAGCAGATGGAAGCTTCCGGTCTTATTATACTTGTATAATGGCTTATACAGCATATATAACTAATTTGACACTAGCGAGCATGTTACATAAATTAAAGTATTGTTGTGGCGGGGTGATGAAAATGGGAAAATATTGCGTCTAGAGCTGGACTCGAACACACATCCCTTTGCATTTCAGGCCAGTGTGTTAACCATTACACCACCTAGGCTCCCTGATGTCACCACACTACCCACGTATTCAGTCTATGTGGTTCCTTGCCTGAGAGGTCAGTGTAGACTGCTACACTATGATATACAAATAATAGGTAGTAGGCGCTGGTACAGGCTAGGCTGATAGTACACAGCGTAATTGGCCAACAATGAGAGTACACACACTATATGTATATATATATATATATATATATATATAACTATATATATATGTATATATATATATACCGGGCGTGGTGGCCATATTGGGAGAGGGCGGGCCTCGCGTGCGGGAGATAGATAGGGAGTTCGGTTCCTGGTTGACTCAAACCAATGACTTATCAAATTATTTCCTTTCACTTCGTAACCTGGTGCTTGGTTTTAATAGGATAGGACAACGACTGGTTAGCTCAGTGTCAGCAAAATGTGACTGAGTGGGATATTGGGTAATGGTGCTGGTGCTGGCAGCCTGGTTTCCCAAGTTGCAATGTGTGTGTACTGTCACAAGTCGGTACTGTTACTGATATGACTTTAGATGTTGTCAGGACGTAAAACTTTAACAACCAACCAATATATATATATACACACATATATATATATATATATATATATATATATATACACACACAAATATATGCCTCGGGCTCCCCATTTGTACGCAGAGCTGCCTGGGATTGCGCCAACTGACCATGTTCCTCCTTAACTCACCCACTAGACCTAATGTTACGAGAATTTAAATGTGTACGGTCAGAAAAGCTAACCCACTCAGTCCACCACTGCATTGTCCCTTTGTAATGCACATAATTCAATTCTACATGCATTTATGAACGCATAATGGGCCGAGTAATTCATTAGTTTGTTTGATTGTTGATGTATTGCGCCCTGGCAACAACCTAGGGCATACAATGACGGACAGCGACTTGTGTGACAGCATGCGCTGATGTAGATAAAAGATTCACCCGGTACTTGTAGTACATTGGTGGTGAATGACAACGTAGTCTAAATACGGGCGAAAATAGCTTTAGTATGGAACAGGAAGTAGAAACTGTGGTTCCATGATCAAATGGCTACATATATTGGCACAGATTTGGTGAAATGGGAGAGAATGCAAAAATACAAGATGGCGGCCATAGAACACCATCGATTTCAATTTTAAATCATATTAAACTAGCAATTTTATTCTATTTTTCAATTCAAAGGTGGCGGGTAAATATGAAGACATCTACAAAGAATAAATGTTGCTTCTTAGATTGTGAAATTAGGCTCTCATTTCCTTAACCCTCTTTTTCGACCGTTTGTATATAGGGTTGGTATTCACCCATGTACTACGAGTACCGGGTGAATCCTTTATTTAGGGCTGATGGCGACTTTATGCCCGAATGAGAGACCTGGTCACCACCAGCATAATTGATATCTCCCATAATCATAGTTTCATGGTAGTCAATAAACCAGTCATTGCCCTATCTTATGGCCCTGTCACACTATGACATAACGACGTCAAAGTAGGGAGAACGTGAAAAACGTCGAAGTTCTCGGCATAGTATGCAAATTTGGGCACAAGTTGACCGTGGATGCAGCGTAGTGGATGAGAGAGTAACGGCGGTAAAGCATAGTGATAGCGTCATTCAATGAGAGAGGACAACGTAATTACGCTCAGGGAATGTTATGTACATTATTCCATCACCAGAACTACGTTGCTTTACATTACCTTATGTTACTTACGTCATGAAATGGTGGCAAAACGGTAAATGTACGTTGGACGTCCGTTTTCACGATGCGGACTGCACGTTCCCGCCACCTTTAATGTGGGTCAATGTAATGCAACATAATGCTAGCATAGTGCAATGTAGTGACCAGCGTTTCATTGACGTTTGCTGAACGTGTACAGAACATACCGTGAACGTAAACCCTTACATTCTAGTTACATCGAAAGTTTTGAACAGATTCAAAACTTTGACGCGCGCCGACGTAACACGACGTAACGTGACGTAGCTTGATGTCAGTCTAACATCATTCTGACGTCACCATAACGTAATCCAATGTACGTCAACATAATGACAAAAAATCACCATGTCAGACTTACATTGGCTCGTTACGTTGTAGTGTGACAGGGGTATTAGTAATATCGAGCATTATGTCATATAGGGACAGGCATCAATTTATTAGCTCATTGTTTTCAATCTTCTCGGATTAGAACCCCCGACCTTGGATATGTACCGGAAGCCAATGCCGGTAGTCATTCACTCATTTCATCTGTTGACTCTTTCACCTATAACCAACATGCATGGAATAGAGCATACAACACTTTAAAATATTGGTTTTATATGAGTTTAAAATTAGAATTTCGTAAAGTTGTACTAGTGGTATGGACAAAACAGTTATAATATGTGAGTGATTGCAATAGCGATTCAATTCAACTGAACCCGCTTTAACCTGATACTGGGATGTTTGAGGTTTGTTTGTAGTTGGTTTACGTCCTAACAACATGTGATGTCAATATTGGTTGTATATGAGTTTAAATTAGAATTTCTTAAAGTTGTACTAGTGCTCTGGACGCAACATTTATTATATGTAAGTGATTGCAATAGCGATTTAATTCAACTGAACCTGCTTTAATCTCAGACTGGGACGTCTGAGGTTTGTTTGTAGTTGTTTTATGTCCTAACAACATGTGATGTCATATCAGGATGAGCCAACGTCTTTATAGTGCTGCCCCACGGGGACATCAGGACAATGGCACCATGAACTAATTTCCCATGCTGTCACTTTATCCTGACACTAAGCTAACCAGTCCTTGCCCTATCCCTGTGATGCTTTGCGCCAGGATAGTTAGCCACAGGGCCAATTTAGTAAGGCATTAGCTTGACTCTGCTGGGATTCAAACTCATGGCATTCCACACAGGAAAACCTGTCTACCTATTTGCCAAGAACATATTGAACATATTACCTGACACCAGACTCGATGCGACCAATTCTCAGATCAGAATGAGGTCGCACCTTTACCTGTCAATCCCCACCCCTCGCTCGTCCGTCGGTAACCCACCGCCCCCGCCCCCGCCCCCGCATCCCGCCCCTTTGAACAAAGATCACATTCACGTCAAGCGACAAAGGGTGTGTGAGTGCTGTGGGAGGGGGGGGGGGCACCTAAAAGATCTGAACGTGTTAGACAATCAAAGTTTGCAGAAGTTTCAAAGTATATATAGGCCCACTATGTTGGTGATTTTAATCGGTGTGATTTTATTAGCGAGGGTAGAGGACATTGCGTGAATTGAATAAAACTAGGTGTGAACTAATATATGATGCGGTGAGAATGAATTTTTGGAACATAAACAAGAAACAGTTAACCACAAGCCCTTGTGAATGAAGTAGCAGAAATAGAAAAGAGTGTATGTGGTGGGGTTTTCCGTCCGACAAACATGCAATGTCATCAGAGAAGGATTAACAGAGAAGGTTTGATTTGTTGATGTAATATTTTCTGAAAGAAAACATCACATTCGAGGCAAACACGCTTAGCTAACGGTTTAAGAGTGTTAAGTCCTATCAACATTTTAAGGGCGCATTCCTTACACGCGGTATGCGGTATGCGAATGCGACAAACAATCAAAACGCCTTGAAACCTATGAGCTACATTCCTTACACGTGGTATGCGAATGCAAATGCGAATGCAAATGCGAATGCGTTTTTCCGATCGGTCCATGTAGCGATCGGTGTGGCATGCGGCATGCGGCATGCGGCAAGCGGGGTGTGAATAGAAACCTGAGTCTGATGTGTCCATTAGTTTAACACTAGGAGAGGCGACTGAGCATTATGGAATGGCCTAGAGGGGTGCCGTGTACATAGTGCTTAGTGTGTGATTATAAGGGGGAAGGAGGTGGGAAGGTGAGAAAGCCATGAGGGAAAGAGAGAGGAGGGGAGAAAGCCGAGGGGAGGATGGCAGGGAGGTGAGAAAGCAGTGAGGGGAAGAGAGAGGAGGGGAGAAAGCCAAGGGAAAGCTACCAGATTCACAGGAATATGAATACTTATCTATAAATTGGCAATAATATAGCCAGGTGTATGCCACATTCCGCATACCGCGTGTAAGGAATCATGCCATTCGCATACCACATGCCGCATGCTGCATGCCGCATACCGCATACCGCATGTAAGGAATGCCTGCTTAAGGTCATATCAGAACAGATACCGATTTGTGACGCAATACCCTTTCCTGGTGATTTTATAGTGCTGCCCCACTGGGAGATAGCCGTAGTAGCACTGTGACCCAGCATCATACCTTAGTTGCATTATCTTCGTACTGAGATAACCTGTCTTTGGCCTATCCTATTAATGCAAAACACCAGGCTACCTAGCGAAAAGTATCAATTTATACCCAATATCCCACTCAGTCACATTATCCTGACATTGAGCTTCAATCCCATGAGCTCTAACCTGGGAAGGCAGGCAACTTTCTTAGGGATTCAGCCATCCCTTGAGGTATGTTTCCTCCCAGTTTTCCTATGGTTGATCCAACATACCCACAAAATTGGCCAGGCCCAAAGACAATAAGATAATGGAATGACTGAATGCACAACCAGAGATGTGCTCACTGTGGTCCCACCCTCCGGTATGACCTGCCTGCTGGCCTCCCCCTCCTAATAATCCCTTCCCACTAATGTCTATTCCTTATTTCTCACACCAACACATAACTATAATTCTATGCTACAGAATAAACCAATAGTCAAGACATGTTGACTTACAACTAGGTGTGAACTAATCTATGATGCGGTGAGAATCTACCCCAACTAACAAACCAAATCCTACTGCATACAAACCGACACAATGAATAAAAGAGTATCTGATCACACTGAACTAGGACTAAGTAACGTACTAGTATCTACCTGAATTGGAAGTCCTAAACGAACAACTAAAACCTTTTATGTAAATGTAAAATAATGTCATGTACCGCACACTCATTACATAATACTGCATTGTGTACACTTTACTTTCTGAATCTACTTCACATTTCAAGATGTTATATAAACCATACTGAAAAACTAAATTGTGTAAAATACTAAGATACCTGTAAAAATGTTGGCCAGCAGACCAGTGCTCTGGCCCTGACAAAAGATTTACATGAATAAAATTCATTTACCAAAAATAAAAAATAAAAATTGAGATGTTGTTGCATTCGTTAACCATTTATTGCCGCATAGAGGGAATACTAAGTCAATTTAATAGAACCTGTCACTATTTTGTGTAATATATACCTACCAAGTTCAGCATTTCAATGTCCGTGGCCAATATATGTTGGGCATATTTCATTTTTATGATTTAAAATATATCCTAAGTTAGTCAATGTCAGTCAGTTTGCTCCAGTGTCTGGTACTACAGACACCAGCAATTAGTTAAAGCTGGATAGTCCGATGAAATATCAAAATTTCAAAACCAAACCAATTATCTATGTTTGATTTTACATATCTAACTTAGATACTGATGCACTTATTAAGCATTTGTTTCTGCGTAGAAGGCAATACTGAGTCAATTTAACAGAACCTCTTACTGCAGAAGTCTATGGTGTCAGAGTTTTGGCAAGCGTGCCAAAACTAATTGTCCATGTTTGTACTCAAAACATCTAAAAAGTTTAGCATTTAAAATAAAAGTAACTTTGACCTAATGTAAAGTAGATACTAGTGATCGATCTAAGATATTTATCTCAGAAAAAATACAGAAATTCAAAACCATCGGACTATGCAACTTTCATAAATATGCCAGAAAATTAAAGGCATCGTATTCGGTAACTTTATCTTGGTTGGTTGGTTGTTGGAGCTTTACGTCCTATGATCATACCATTTTCAAAACCAAAACAAATATTTAGATTTTATTGGAAGTGCATAAAATATATGCGCATTTGCATCAATATCTAACTTAGATACTGACTGGTCTAATAAGCATTGCCCAGAACATATTGAACATAGTGGCATTTATCCTTTCTATTTTAGCTTGTTACAGTTAGATTCAAGATGTTGATGATTTATATAGTTTGAGGATTTCAGGCACTTAACCCTATCGATCTATGTCATTAGTTGGGTGGGTGGGATGGCAAATCTACAGCAAGGTAACACGTCCGATCGGTTGAAAGGCTCTGGTCGAAGTGTCTAGATTCGCTAACTGCGTCATAGCCGTTGCTTTGAATTTACAGTAGGTGGCGCGTCGGTCAGCGGCCATTCGTTAGTTTACAAGAACATTATAGATGGCGCCAATGGTCACATTTAAATCTACTGCGCAGTTTCGTTAACTGCGTAATATCGGTTTCAAAGAATTTACAGTAGGTGCCGCATCAGTCGGCGACCATTTCGTTAGTTCAGGATTACAATATAGGTGGCGCCAATAGTCGCTTTGAAATCTACTGTGAATACACAGTCTCGCGATCTCAATTACCCATGTTGCGCACATCCTGGACAATGTGAATTGATCACTAAACCAAGATATAACTTTAAGAAACACAAAAGTATACCTGCCAGGCATTGAAAACAAGCTCGATCATCCGAACTTACATGCTATGGACAGCATAAACCCCCCATAAAAAAAGGCACAACAAAAGAAGCATTTATTGATGTATAAAAGGGAATCCAGAATTAATTGAATAGAATATGTTAATGCAGAAGCCCATGCCATCAGCATTTTAATGTACAGTAAAATCTCTCTAAATCAACCGACCATGGGACCGACTTTAAGTGGTCCATTTAGGGAGGTGATCGGTTTAGAGAGTTAGAATATCATTACAGTGGTATTTTTTTGGGACCCAAATAAAGCGATCGATATAGGGGAGTGGTCGATCCGAGGAGGGGTCGGTATAGAGATGTTTTACTGTACCTGCCAACCCTGATGTTATATATTTACAATTAAAATATAACAAAAGTTAGCCATTTAAAATTAAATTATTTCAGGCAAAAATGAGGTAGTTTAGAACAATCAATTCAATAAATTTATCTAAGAAAAATGAGAGAACCTCAAAACCATCGGACGATGCAACTTTAAGAAATTTGATACTATCATCACCATACGTTACTTTAATAGCTGATTACACCTGACTCACTCTATCCACAACCCCCGCAACCTCCCGCCCACGCACATCCGCAATCCCCCTACACACACACCACCTACCCAACGACACACACCTCGAGTGCCACTTTGTCTTCCGAAGTGGCCCGGAACAGGATCGGGCTCTCTTGTCTGTGATAACTCTTAGTCCTGTGATTGTGAACGTTACTGTCTCCAGATCATCTTTCACTCGCCTCCCAGTGAACACTCTGTACCATCTGTGTAGCTACACACATGGTACACACTATGGGTCATGTGTGTAGCTGCAAACATGGTATATGCTGTGCACCACTACGTACCATGCCTGCAGCTGCACACACGGTACACACTATATACCATGTGTATAGCTACCATCACAGTACAAACTATGTACCGTTTGTGTAGTTACACACATAGGGTACACACTATATACCATGTGTATAGCTACCATCACATTACAAACTGTGTACCGTCTGTGTAGCTACACACATGGTACATACTATGTGCCAGGTGTGTAGTTACACACACATTACCCACTATGCACCATTCCTGAGCTGCACATGCGGTACACACTAAGTACCAGGTGTGTATCTACACACATTACACACCATGTAACATATGTGTAGCTACACACATTACACACTATGTACCATGTGTGTCGCTACACACACATTATATGTACCATGTGTGCAGCTACACTCTGCAACACCGTATTCCACCATGCTACTATCCCCATATCCCCCTATCCCACTATCACGTAGTCCCAGGGTCCCAATATCCCCTTATCCCAGTATCCCCATATCCTACTGTCCCACTATCCCACGGTCCCACTATCCCACGGTCCCACCATCCCACTATCCCACTATCCCAATATCCCATTATCCCACTATACCAATCTCCCAATATCCCAATATCCCAATATCACACTATCACACTAGCACACTACAGTACAACCCCGTTAAACCAAACTCGGTTAAACCAAACGATCGGTTAATCCAAACTTTTTTCGGTGGCCTGGCAAAATACTACCATTTATCATATACAAAAGTTGGTTAAACCAAAGTCGGTTAATCCGAGCCCTCTGTTAATCCAAACAAAATTGTCGGGCTCCAGGCCACTTCTGGTATGGTTAAACCAAAAATCCTATTATAATGAACTGGTTAAAACGTCTATTTTGGATTTCCATTAATTACAACTTCAATATCTCTGCAGTGCATATAGGAACAAATTATAATCTTATTTGTGACTGTCTAAGTAGATGGTGTGACAAGGTCCATCGGAATAGGATAATTGCTGCTGACCATGACTCGTTACTCTGCTGTGCTTACTTGTTTGATTCTTGAATCTAACCGCTATTTTTGTTCTAGGTTTGACTGTTATGCATTTAGAAGCAAAAAGAATTGCTTCCCATTATTACTCCAAGCGTGCTTCAATATATAAGTTCAAATGCCATTGATGAGAGAGTTTACTCTGAGTTTTTCTCTTTTCCTTCTTTGGCTGGGTTCGGGCGTTTGCACTTGGCAGTTGCCCAGCCAGATGTCATTATATTACTGATCTAATATTGACTGGTTGTTGATATTGCCTATTGTCAACGTATGATATCGCACTATATATATACTTTATTGTTATTTGATTGCTTACTGTTACTCGGAGCAATAAAAATGATATCGCCCATACTTATTCACCTTGTTGCCTCCCTTCCGCTTACAGGCTTGTATACAGCCACTGTATGCAGGTGTAGGGCGTAGGGTCCCCGGCAACCGATTCTATTTTGGGCTACCGTAGTGGTTCGCGGTCATTTATATGTTAAATGGTAGTATTTTGCCGGGCCGCCAACAAAAGTTTGGATTAACCAATCCTTTAGTTTAACTGAGCTTGGTTTAATTGAAATATCCTGTATATATATATATATATATATATATATATATATATATATATATATATATAAATGCAAAATAATAATCAACATGTCCACATACATTATATATCGCATTGATAATGCACCTGCGTTTTTGCCAAAGCCAAGTCAAAGTCGAATCCAAAGATCGATTAAACCAATGATCGGTTAATCCAAACAAATGTCTAGGGTCCCTTCACATTTGGTTTAACGGTGTTATACTGTATCACACTATAACACTATCCCACTAAAACACTATTCCCCTATAACACTATCCCACTATAACACGATAACACTATCCGGCTATCCCACTCTCCCACTATCCCAATATCCCCCTCGCCACCCTCCACCTCCCGCTCAACCTCACCGCCCTCCACGTCGACTCCCTCCACCTCGACCCCTTTCACCTCGGCCCCTCCACCACCCCTCCACCTCGCCGCCCTCCACCTCGACCCCCTCCACCTCGACCTATTCCACCTCGCCCCACTCCAATTCCCCCCTCCACCTCCCGCCTCCACCTCGCCCCCCTCCACCTCCCCTCCACCTCGCCCCCTCCATCTCGCCACCCTCAACCTCGCCCCCCTCCACTTCGACCCCCTCCACTTCGACCCCGTCCACCTCGAACCCTTCCACCTCGCCCCCTCCACGTCGCCCGGTCCATCTCCCTCCACCTCCCACTTCCACATCGCCCTACACCTCCCCCTCCACCTCCCCCTCCAACCAGCTCCACTCCCGCTCCATCTACCTCTCCACCTCCCCCGAACATCTCCCCTCCACTCCCCCCTCCATTTACCCTTCACCCCCCTCCACATTTCCCCTCCATTTCCCCCCTCCATATCCCCCTCAACCTTCAAGCCCAGGCGCATTAAGGAAAATAAAAGTCTATCGAATAGATTACAGCTTGTGACGCAATCGCCCAGAGAATCAGCACGATCCAGTTGCCATAATGTTGTTTACCAGTAATTCCCATAGCTTTACCAGATGGGAAACGAGAGGTGTCCTAGGTTTTCAATTTTACCGCAAGCAAATTAGGAACCCAAAATAGGCCAATAATTCTAGTAGATGTTCTCATCTATACCTGGAGTGTATGAGTTTAGCTAGATAAAAGATTCACCCGGTACTTGTAGTACACGGGTGAAGACCGGCCTTATATAAAAACGGTCGAAAAATCGGTCTAATGAAATGAGTCTTTATGAGAGCCTAACTTCACAATCTAAGAAGCAACATTTATTATATGTATATGTCTTGATGTTTACCCGCTACTTTGCAGTTGGAAAATATAATTAAACATATACTTTAATGCAATGTAAAAGTGAAATCGATGGCGTTTTCTGGCCGCCATCTTGTCTTTTTGCATTCTCTCCCATTTCACCAACTCTGTGCTGATATAAGTAACCATTTGACACCGGTGCCAGGCATTCTACTTCTTCTTCCATACTAAAGCTATTTTCGCCCGTATTTAGACTGTGTTGTCTTTCACCCCTGTACTGGAAGTACGGAGTGAATCTTTTATCTAGAGTTTAGCCTACACAGCCTAGAATGTAGATAATGGGCTGGGAGGGAGAACCACTACACTTCCGGGTGTGTAACCACGCCAGGTTGCAGTCCTTCAGCGGGGAGTGGCCGGTAGTCCTACCTGCGAAGACGTATGTATTGAATGAAGCCACATTTGAACTGACTGTAAAGTAGCCCCAGGCGGGTTTGCCGTAAAAGCAAAATAGGTAGTTGTGGAATGCGAAGAATGTGAAGATGGTGTTACTTATTGAGGACCACATTGACACCTTATATGGACAGACACAATGGCCACAGTGCACACCGTGTTATGTAACTTGACACAAAGACTGCAATGGGTTGTTTGTTTGTTTGTAGTTGTTTTACGTCCTAGCAACATCTAAGGTAATATCAGGACGGGTACCCGACTTGTGACAGTGCGCACTCATGGCGAGTTTATAGTGCTGCCCCACTGGAAGACCAGGCCGCCAGCACCATGACCTGATATCCCACTCAGTCACATTATCCTGATACTGAGCCAACCAGTCCTTGATCTATCCTAATAATGCCGGGTGCCAGGCTAGGAAGCAACAATTATCAATGTTTAAGTCATTGGTTTGACTCGACCAGGGTTCGAACCTACGACCCCACGATATACCAACACGGGAGACGGACGCTCTGACTCATTCAGCCATCCCGTCTGGTCGGAATAGGTTGTTGTTTTCTTGGTGTTCGGTTGTGTTCTTTTGGTTGTGCTTTATGTTGTGTGCTTTTTGTTTGAGGGGGGAGGAGTTGTGGTATTTTTTTGTGCGTGTTTAGGGGAGTTGCGTGAGTTGTTGATTGTTTGTTTGTTATTTTGTTGTCGGTTGTTTGGGAGGGAGGTGTACATGCGCATACGTTTTAAAAGAATCGATTTAGAAATATAAGCCCTTGATCTTTTTGTTGTTTAAGGTGCTCTGCTATATAACAAATATTTCTGATCAGAAACCCACTGATAGGATAATCTCGTTAACGGGCAAGGATACTCTGCACTTGAGCTTGGTTGTTTGTTGGAGGGTTACGTCCTGGCAACATCTAAGGTCATATCAGGATGGACACAGACTTGTGACAGTGCACACTCCTGGCAACTGTACAGTGCTGGCTCATCGGGAATTCAGACCACTGGCAGCATGATCCGATATCCCACTCAGTCAAATTATCCTGACACTGAGCTAACCAGTCCTTTCTCTATCCTATTACGTTGCTTAATCCGATGGTTTTGAATTTCTGTATTTTTTCTGAGATAAATATATTAGATCGATCATCAGTATCTACTTTACATTAGTTTAAAGCTGCCTTTATTTTAAATGGTAAACTTGGGAGATCTTTGAAGCGCAAACATGGTAAAGTAGTTTTGGCAACCTTGCCAAAAGGCAGACACCATAGACTTCTGCAGCAACAGGTTCTAAAACGTATATTAAATTGGCTCAATATTCCCTTCAATGCAGAAATAAATGTTTAATAATTGCATCAGCATCTAAGTTAGATATGTAAAATCAAATCTAGATAATTATTTTGGTTTTGAAAATTTGATATTTCATCGGACTATGCAGCTTTAATGCTGAGTGCCAGGCTAGGAAGTGAAAAGTATCAATTTCTTAAGTCATTGGTTTGACTCGACCGGGAGCCGAACTCCCGATCTCCCGCGTGCGAAGCCCTTGCTCTACCCATTCAGCCAGTGCGCCCAGTATTTAACATTGTGATGGACAAGGTTCTGCTGCATCTAGGGAATTAAACCCACCTTAGCTTCAAATCTTGTGATACTCACCTGGGGCCGTATGCATGGGATGGTACTACCCGTAGCCAGAGCTACATGCTAGCTCTGGTGTAGCTGTCCGCGGCTAGGAGAAGGTTGGTGAATTAGGTCAAGCCGTATGCACCGATGTCCAAACCGGGGCAGATAGCTAACCGTGTACTTATTTATAGATTTGGGAAATCCCTCTGTGCCTGTCAGAGTTATTTGCCAATATCGCCGCCAATTTGGCGGCGATGGTGTTAATATTGCTTCGATTATTGGTTTAATTTGAACCGTTATTTGCCAATATCGCCGCTGATCTGGTGGCGGCGGTGGTGGTGATTTGTTTTTTCTATATTCAATGGGGCTGGTGGCGGCAGGCGGCAGCGGCGATTTGTTGTCATTCGACAATATTAATACCGATGTAGCTGCGTCGTTAATATCGGTTTGATTTTAGGGTTAATTTAATGAAATTTCATTTATTGCGTATGTAATTCTGTCAAATATGATAGCATTGAATAGACTGACATCCAGACACGCACACTAACCAGTGTGGCTAGCAGTTAAACTTAACTTGAAAGCAGGGTAGCTTAGCCTAGGCTACGGTAGACGGCTAGCACTGGCACCGGCTCATGCGTGCTGATTTTCCACTGATAGCCGTGTGGTGCCCCCATAGCCGTGGTTAGGGCGCTAGCACCAGCACTTGCATATGGGTTCAGGTGTATATTCTCCTAAGGTCAAAATCACAGTGACCTGTCAATGCGTAGCTGGGTCGCGGGTAACCGCCTACACAGGGTGGCCACTAGCAATGGGTGGAAAGGTTCACTATGTCGACCACCCATTTTAAACGGCTGCCACCTGCCAAGATGTCTTACTGGCAAAGGTTATCGCAGTCGAGACAACTACCACATGGCTCATCAGGAACTACTACAATATTTATTTAATATAGTTATGTATAGTTATGTATAGTATTACTGTATGAATACTATTAATGTATAGCTTTTGCCTTCATGTACACGTTCATTTTAAAACTGAGCACTGCTATATAATCAGTAATGACTACCTGTGATAATAATAGTTATTTGATCATGGATTAATCTAGATTAAACAAAAATAACAAATATAATAAGACAGATAGAAGAAAACCAATATAACCTTTTAACTCTAGTTCTTGGTTCAAACACAATAGAGTAAACCCTCTCTAACCAACCACCTCCACAGATCGACCACTTCCCTAATTCGATCGCTTTATTTGGGTCACAGCAATACCATTGTAACCATATTCGAACTCCCTAAACCGACCACCTCGCTAAATGGAGCACTTCAAGTGGGTCCCACGTCGGTCGATTTTGAGAGGTTTGACTGTAATTTTAAAGTGGCATACATACAGTTATATTGCGGGATTCCGAGTAAGTATGTATACAATGTTTTATATTCAGTGTAGGGAGGGAAATGGGGGTGGACGGCAGTGGTTAAGAAGCTATTAATAACACAGTCATCTTTACGGATGGTGAAGGGACTTTAGATTGTGATCTGGATAGTGACATCTTATATCCTCGATCCTAAATCCCTACAATGCAGGCACGCCTAGATACGTCTGTGACAATCAGGAGCTGTCCTGTGTGATTGGCCTGAGGTTCACTCAGCACACTAGTGGATGTCAAAGCTTTAAGGCCCGGTCACATACACGTTAGTGGAAGTAGTTGAATGTAGTGGAGGCTAATGTAGTTGAACGTAGTAGAACATACTTGAACATAGTTGAACGTAGTTGAATGTAGTTGAACGTAGTTGAATATAGTTGAACATAGCAGCATCCATACTTCTCCTTGGTAATAACGTGGGTGGGCCGTGAGTTCCGATTCAACCTTTGGACATTTTCAAAAGAGCACTATGTTAGAGGGTGAACTTGCATCCATGTTGCTAACATAATTTAGCTTACTCTAGCATACTCTAGCATACTCTAGGATACTCTAGCATATTCTAGCATATTCTAGCATACTCTAGCATACTCTAGCATACTCTAGAATACTCTAGATTACTCTAGCGTACTCTAGCATACTCTAGCATACTATAGCATACTCTAGCCTACCCTAGCATACTCTAGCATACCCTAGTGTACTCTAGTGTACTCTAGAATACTCTAGAATACTCTAGCATACTCTAACATACTATAACATACTCTAGCATACTCTAGCATGCTAGCATACTCTAGCATACTCTAGCATAATATAGCATAATCTAGCATAATCTAGCATACTCTAGCGTATTCTAGCATACTCTAGCATACTCTAGCATAATCTAGCATACTCTAGCATGCTCTAGTGTACTCTAGCATACTTGGACGAAGCCCCGGCACATAGCCGTTAATGGACGTAGGTGAAAGTAGTGGAGGCTAACATAGTTGAATGTAGTTGAACACAGTTGAACCTAGTTGAACATACCGGCATCCATACTGTAACATATTTATCCATACCATAATGTATTTATTCATACCGTAATGTATTTATCCGTACCGTAACGTATTTATCCATACCAAAACCTGCCATACCTTAATGTATTTCAAAGTAGTTTAACATACTTACACCATGTTTGACCCACATTAGCCTCCACTACGTTCATCTACGTTCAACTACCTTCAGTAATGTGTATCTGACAGGGGCTTAACTGGGGTGTCAGCATTTGAGTATTTGTGGGTAAAGGGATAGTGGCATTTCCAACACAACTCTACTTATTCACAATTATCAGGGAGTACAATATATTGTTGTAGTCCGAACATGATCTCCACTACCATGCACTGGCGGCAGTGACTATGCCGTCTACTTTGTAGTCATAGTGGTGTTCTCTGTGACATAGTGATTAGAGTGGCTGACTTTTCTCTAGGTTGGACTACTAATCTGAAGGTTGTTGGTTTGATTCCCCATGCCCGCACACCTCTGCCGGTTTGGATTTCCACTGCTGTGTATAACTTACAGAGTCATCAAAGGCTGGTTGATCTCATACCATGTCTATGTGGTGAGGTTAAAAATCCCTTGGGTCGGTAAAATTGTAGGCTCACGCTTTTTATCAACAAATTGCCTAATGGTGAAAACAAGTCTACTCAGACTTATCCACGATAGGCAGTATAAATCTTTAAAAGTTCTTCTGCATCAGTTCGTAGCATGCTAGTCGGTGGACAGGTCCCCGGGTGAACTGCCCCTACGGTATCCAGCTCGCGGCTCCCCCTGCCGTGAATGGTTACCTGCAACTCGGCTGGCCAGGAGGTAGATGAAGGATTCACCCAGTACATCCAGTACAGCGGTGAAAACCAACATATTAGAAAAACGGGCGAAGAATTTTGACATGCCGGGGAACTAAATTGAGCTGGTCAATTCTTAATTTAAGAAGCAAACTATATTCTTCACATGAATGTTCATACATGTGGGTAAAGGGATAGTGATTTGAAATATATAATAAACCATGTAGCTTAAGGAATTTTACAAATAAAACCGACGGTGTTTTATACCCGCCATCTTCTCTTTTTCCATTCTCTCCCATTTCACCAACTCTGTGTCGATATATGTAGCCCTTTGATCCTGGAACCACAGTTTCTAGTTCCTGTTCCATACTAAAACTATTATCGCTTGTATTTGGACTACGCTAGGGTTCACCCCTGTACAATAAGTATGGGGTGAATTTTGTATCTAGGCAGGAGGCAGCAACTTTTGTACTATGATGCTGCGGTGGGCGGAGATAGGGTAATAAAGGTGGGAAACATATATGTTTCTGCTTTCTCATCATTCTTCTGCGCATGCCTTCAGATCACACCAGGGGAAACCAGACATACGTGGCCTGCCAGAAAATGATGCCAATAGTAATTACACTGCGGTTATCCTATTATTTGCAATTACCTGATTTGTAAATTTACTGATGAACTGGGCTAGGCTATTTATCATTACCTACCACTCTGAGGTACTTGGACCACCAACTGGATTGCACTCAAGTAGACAAACCCCAGCGCAGAGGTTTACACCTGATTTGGACAGAATTGGTTTTGATCTTCACTTTGACAAAACTGTTGGCATTATGTTAATAAATGGCAGGTCATTTTCGGACCGTCAACCAGAAGCTTTGTTCTGGACCGATCAATTGCTTCTTGTGTTGTTTAAAAGCAATTAGCTGAATAATGTAATCTAGTAATAGTATGGCTAGTACGAGATGAAACAACCTGTTAGCTGTGAGTTATGTAGGGCCCAATCAAAGCTGATGGGAAGATGGTTCAGCTGTGGTTATAAGAATCGGTCGACACAAATATCACTTATCACCAATCAGAGTGCTGTAGAATTGGCAAGGTGGGCATACTTCTGAGTTTGACAGACATTCTCTATGGAATACAACTGAAATATATCTCAGATTAATGGATCACTGGTTTAGCAAAGGTTTGTTTGTTTCTTTGAGTTTTATGTCAGGGCAACATATAAGGTCATATCAGGACTGGTCTTGACTTATGATAGTATACACTCATGGCGACTTTATAGTGCTAGCACACTGGCAGACCATCACCCAATATCCCACTCAGTCCCATTATCCTGAGACTGAACTACTAACCAGTAATTCCCCTATAGTAATAACAATGCCTAACACCAGGGCCCGTATGCAGGAGTCAGTGTTAGCGGGGTTTGGTGTTAGAACCTGCTACCGTTTAGCTATCACCGACGTCGGGAACTGTGTCAAGTGGTATGCAGGAGCGCGTAACACTTTCATTATAGCTAAACGTGAATTTATTTATAGATTTGGGAAATCCCTCTGCATCTGTACCCATACATTAGGCTTAAATATATTAAATGCTATCATATTTAACAGAACTAGATACGCAATAAGTGAACTTTGATGAAATTAACCCTAAATTCGAAGCAATATTAATGCGGCGATATTAATATTTTTGAACCGACGAATGCAAGCAACCGCCGCTGCCGCCAGTATGGAAAGCGACATCGATGCGGCGGTGGCGGCGATTTGTTTACTTTACGTTCGTCGATTCGAAAATATTAATATTAATATCGCCGCCGTTGCGGCGGCAGTGTTAATATTGCTTCGAATTTAGGGTTAATTTAATAAAATTTCACTTATTGCGTATGTAATTCTGTTAAATATGACAGCATTGAATAGATTTGGGCCTAATGAACTCACTATACCTCCTATTTTCCAGGGGTAACATAACACCGGTTAAGCTTTTGGTGTTAGGCCTATCACCGACTCGTGCATACCATTTTTTGCCGCTAAACGGGAATTCCCGCCAAACACCGTTTTGACACGCTAACACTGACTCCTGCATACGGCCCCAGGATAGGAAACGCCAAATATTGATTGTGTAAGTCATTGCTTTGACTTGGTCAGGATTCAAACTCCCGACCTTTCGCACGGGAAGCCTGCACTCGAACCGATTTGGCTACAGTGCCTCGAGGGTAGATTTAACCCTGGGGGTCTCGTTATTCTGTGTGTACAACGATCCCTACATTAGTGGACCATACTTTGCCGGACAATGGCCACATGGCTGCCAACCTGGTCAGCTTATGTTCCAAACCAGGGTAGGTCAGTCAATGGCAGATGTAAGGATGCCCAGACCACGTGACTGCTGGACCCTATCGACTACTTTCAGGATTGAGGAGTTTAAAGAGAGGTAGGTCCTAGCTAGACTGTTAACAACACACATGCTTGTTTTTGTATGTGTTTTTTTGGGGGAGGTGTTTTTGTCTGATTTTTGTCTGCCCAACGGCCAAGAGCCGATGTGTGATGTTTGTGCTGGGTGGGGGGGCGTTAAACAAACACAATGTTTTTTTTCCTGTCGCAAATATCGGGATGAGTGATCAAGATTTGTGCATCCTATGAACATCACATGTCCTATGTTAAGTTGAACGTCGGCCTCCCATTTTGGTAGGTTGTGGGTTTTGAATCCCATAGGGTTAATTGTAGGCACATCGAGAGTGTTCGGTCCTGGCAAGATCTAAGGTCACATGAGGATAGGTACCGACTTGTGACAGTGCACAAACATGGCGAATTTCTAGTCCTGCCTCAGTGGAAAAACAGACCACCAGCACAGTGTGCTAATTTCACACTCAGTCACATTATCTTGATACTAAGCTAACCAGTACTTGCCCCATTTTGGTTATACCAGGGCCGAGTTCAGGGTCCGTCTCGGAAGCGCCTTGGCGACAGGGCTGACGTCACGCTAGGCCGAATGGATTTAGCTGTTGGCCGCCTCAAAAATGGCAGCCTCCATAGGTGGCGGCCATTTGCAATGGAAAAGCTGCGCTCTGATTGGATGAAACCACTGAATAATAGCGGCCATTTTCGAGGCGCTTTTCATCTCCAGTCTGAAAAGGGAGGCGTCCCCGAGACGTCGCCGAGACGCACCCTGAACGCAAATAGACCAAAAAGGGCAAGTCTCCGCGGCGCCTCCGAGACGGACCCTGAACACGGCCCCGGCACCACGCTAGGTAGCAACAAACATGCATTTTGTAAGTCGTCGCCTTTACTCTGCCAGGTTTAAAACGCCCGACCTTCCATACGGGAAGCGTGTGCTGTTACAAATTGTTGACAGTGCGCGCTCATGGTTACATAGTGCTGCCCACTGGGAGACCAGGCCACCAGCACCATGACCTGATATGCCACTCAGTCACATTATCCTGACATATAGCCAACCAGTCCTTACCCTCTCCTAATAATTCCGAGCGCCTGGCTAGGAAGTAACAAGTATAAATGTTTTAAGTCATCGGTTTGACTCCACCAGGGTTCGAACCCACAAACCCATGAGTTCACATCCCCCTGTTTCCCAAAACAGGAGACGGACACTCAACTCATTCGGAAATCCGATCTGGTGGGCCACACGTTGAAGTCACGGGTACAGCAGATGTAGGTGAATTTGATAAGTCACGTGTTGGTGTACATTTTCAGGTAGGTCCTCTATTGAAATAAATGGAAGGGAAGTGTAGATCTAAGTCTGAAAGCCCAGCCCCAGGCTTTAAACAGCAACCACAGTGTTACCAAGTCTACCCAAAATACATTCTCCACGACTGACAGAGGATTATGTTGTATGAAGTGTGGCTATCTATACACACAATGAGCAATCAGTATAACATTGATAGACAAGTCGGGTGGGTTTAAAATGATGTAATCTGGTGGTTCTGAGTTTCTACCATATTGTTAGATAAATATATTAAAAGTGTAGATTCTGGCGATTTTGAGTTTGTGTCACTTGTTTTGCAAAGATTAATATATTAGGTCAATGAGTATAAACTGCATTCCTTTACGTTGAAATAAGTTTTGTTTTAAATAGTTGAATTTGCAGATATTTGAAGCTAAAGTATGTGCAACTAATTTTGGTATGGACATCGAAATTCTGACATCATGGGCTTTAGCAGGAACAAGTTCTATTAACATAGCTCGGTTTGTTTGTTGTTGTTTTACATCCTAGCAACATCTAAGGTCATATTATGACGGGTACCGACTTGTGACAGTACGCACTCATGGCGATGTTATAGTGCTGCCCCACTGGGAAATCAGGCCGCCGGTACCATGACCCGATATCCCACTCAGTCACATTATCCTGACACCGAGCTAACCATCCACAATGGCTAGGTATTCCTTCCTGTGCAGGAGGAAATGCTTCCTAAATGCACGAGTATCGGGTGTGTGTGCCATAAGAGCCAGTGGCAAATGGACAGTAACGAGCATGCGAGAAGTGAGAAAATAAAGGATATCACATGCATGCTGAAATGACGGTTATTTGATAAATAAGTCAAAAGACATGAGGTGCAGGGTCGGACTGTAACAAGGATAAAGACCAGGCACGGCCTAGGACAATATGTGATACGGCCAAAATCAGCACCGGACTGCAGGTAGGTCGGGCGAGCCGTGTCAGGACTAACAGAAACCTCGTGGTAAATAATACGGTGAAATTGACATTGTATGTTGCATGAAGTCTATATTGTTTATTAAGGGGGAGATGTGATGTATGGTAATGGCTGGGGTGCATGCCGCGGGAGGCACCGGGGAGCGCATGACTGGCGCGGTGTGGGTTTGACCTGAATAAAGTCACTAGACAACGAGATGCCAACGTGTATAGTCGGTTATTCTAGATAACATTACAGCTTTAAGCTGGGCATTATAATATACAGTAAAACCTCTTTAACTGACCACGTCCACAGATCAACCACACCCTTATATCAGTCGCTTTATTTCGGTCCCAAAGAATCGCCAATACAATACTATTTTAATGATTAAAACTCCCTAAACCTACGACCTCCCTAAATGAACCGTATAAAGTCGGTCCCATGGACGGTCGATTTAGAGAGGTTTTACCGTATTTTGTTTAGAGAGAAGTAACTAATTTTAAACGCAATCTACGGCAGTCTGTGTAAATGAGGCAAGTTGTATGCATATTTAGTCATGAAATTGATATATTTATATATATCGGCGGAGCTACTGAGGGTGCGGTCACATTTGTCAGGGCAAAGAGTCCTAATATAGAATAATCGCTACAATATAAGAAGTAAATCCCTTTCAAACGGTTAGACTCGCCTAATCCGTTAGCCAGCACATATACCTATATAAATTAGTATATAATCTATGTGTATATAATATATACACATATATCTATATAGTACATACATCACATATTTGTATATACTATAATATATGTATATGAGACTGCCTTAAAAGGTGGTAGACAATTACGGGACAAAACTTTGTCCATTGTAACGATCGACATACTGTCTGCTTATGCATTTGCTCAGGATAAATTGATTTGTTTTCAACATGGTGTTTCATAATCCCAGTAGAATACATATCAATTTGAAGCAAATGTCCTTATGTTTACAGTGTAACCGTTTCTGTGCTATTTTGTGTCAATTGTTACAATTGACCACACAAAAAGAGTTCTCACCTTTTGAGACAGACTCATATATGGTCAGTATAACCTCTCTAAATCGACCGACCATCATACTGACTTACATGGTCCGGTGGTCGGTTTAGGGAGGTTTGTGTTATCTTTGCAGTAGTATTGTATTGGCGATTATCTGGGACCAAAATAAAGCGAGCAATATAAGGAAGTGGTCGATCTGTGCAGGTGGTCGGTTAGAGAGGTTTTACTGTATATTAATACATGCAATACGTACTACATGCAGCTGGTTATTTCTTACGACTGGTTATATATCTGTGCCATGTCTCCAAGTCAAATCCACCCGCTACACATCCTATCTCTCAGGACCTGCCTTGTCTGTGTCAGTCAACTTAATCATTGACGTCACCAGCTTCCACAACCAGGAGATGGGCTCCCTAGAAGATATTAATGGAGTAATAATGCTGACACTTAATTACATTACTTTGCACCGGTCTCCTCTCTAACAACGCCTACGGACATTGGGACGCCAGGAGGGGGGGGGGGGTGGTTAGGTGCTGCAGTCTGATGGTTGTTTGTTGGAGTTACACCTCCTGGCAACATCTAAGGTGATATCAAGATGGGTACCGACTTGTGACAGTGCACCTTCATAGCGACTTTATTGTATTGCCCCACTAGGAAATCAGACCCCCAGCACCATGACCCGATATCCCACTCAAACACATTATCCTGCCACTGAGCTAGACAGTCCTTGCCCTATCCTATTAATGCAGAGCACCAGGCTACGAGGCAAGAAGCATCCATTTTATAAGTCATCGGTTTGGTTGTTGTTGTTTGTTGTTCTTTTGCATCCTAGCAACATCTAACATCATATCAGGACGTTTACCGACTTGCGACAGTTCACACTCATGGCAATTTTATAGTGCTGCCCAACTGGGAAATCAGGCCACCAGCACCGTGACCCGATATCCCACTCAGTCACATTATCCTGACACTGAGCTAACCAGTCATTGCCCTATCCTATTAATGCAGAGTGCCAGTTTAGGAAGTGACAGTTGTGTAAGTTAATAATTTGACTCGACTGGGAACCGAACTCCCGATCTCCCGCACGCGAAGCCCGCGCTGTACCGATTCGGCCACCGCGCCCGGTAGTGGTGAACATGTTGACAGCAAGCTTAACGTCCGGCTCACCTTCACATTCCTGCACTCTCTGCTTTAGCCATCGCCATAACGATGACACCACGTGACCGGTTTACCCAACCATCACCGACCTTTTCTACCCCAAAACAAAGTCAGCAATATATATCCCAAACCGCGTCTGTATGCACATATCTGAAAAATATGAAAATCTCTGCTATTGGAGATGATTGCTAACAAAATACACATTAATCAATTCACTTTGATGTGTGTTTGTTCATTTGTTTGTTTATAAGTACTCCGGAGTACAAGCTCTATATCTCTGAAAAGTGTGAAAATCCGTGGTTATTAGAAATGATTGCGAACAAAACCACATTAGTTAATTCACTGTGATTTTGGTTTGTTTGTGTATTTGTTCAGAATGAGTCTGGTTTACAGGCCTATCCTTCCATTTCGGTTAAGTATTGTGTATTTCGTTCATGAGCTCCTCATGTAGTGTTTTTAGGTCAACGCTATGCGCGTCTCCACTGCGCAGATCTCATCGGATGCAAGCTTCGCAGCTAGGTAACATCTGCAGGGAGAGTTCAGTTCAGACAGATCCTGTTGATGATATCCACTCTCCAAGCCGCATGTTCCACTCAGCAAACAGGAAAATCTCCGTCAAGATCAGTCCAAAGCTGCGATTGGAGATTGTTAGCTGTGCCACCATGTCGTCCAGGTGGTTTTGTCATTGACAGGAAACGCAGGGGGTTAAAATCGGGATCGAAGGCCCCGTCACATACACGTTAGTGAACGTAGTTGAACGTAGTGGAGGCTAACCTAGTTGAACGTAGTTGAACGTAGTTGAACATAGTTGAACGTAGTTGAACGTACCAGCATCCATACTTCTCCGTGATGAGAACGTGATAAGAACATGTGTGGGCCGTGAGTTCCGATTTAAGCTTTGGACATTTCAAAAGAGAGGTATGTTTGAGGCAGACGTAGCCTCTGTGATGATAACATACTCTAGCATACTCTAACATACTCTATCATATTCTAGCATACTTCTTCCTGTACTCTAGCATACCCTAGCATACTTTGACCTGCACAAAACCTTGGCCATTCTGCCGCGGTCACATAGCCATTGGTGGACAAAGTTAAACGTAGTTGAACATAGTGGAGGGTAACGTAGTTGAACATAGTTTAGCGTAGTTCAACATAGTCAACGTAGTTCAATGTAGTTGGACGTACCGGGATCCGTACTGTGACATACCAGGATCTGTACCGTAACATATTATTAGGTGGGTGATCAACCAAAACCTGCCATACCTTAACATAGTTTAACGTAGTGATATCACGTTTCACCCACGTTAACCTATCCTATGTTCAACTACGTTCAACTACGTTCACTACCATGTATGTGAGCAGCGCTTTACCAGTCGAGGCGCCGGCAATGCTCACCTGCAGAACTTCAGAGATTATGATGTTGCCTCTGATTTCTCCAATCAAAACAAAGGGTTTTCCTCTCTATCCATCGATAACTTAAGTTACTTAGTTTGTTGTATCCAAATGTACATTCTTTGGATATTTTCAGGTTTAGAAAATAATTATGTATCCAATATAATGGTAATTACTCCAAAACAACAGTGTTATCAGGAAGCCTGTTTAATTATACTATACTCAGATGTATGGTATTCTTCGCTAAAATGCTCCTTTTATTGGATCATAGCTTAACCACTATCACTACACCTTGGCTATGATGAATTACGCTTTTACCCTATACCTTTGCAACTAAACCATGTTAAATATCTACAACTATACAAGAAACTTGATTGAGTTAAGGAAACTAATGAAATATAATAGGCACAGTTGAAATTGTGACTAAATAGACGAATGAATGGACCTCAGAAACATAACTTCTTTTGCAACAAGATGACGATCCAATTCTAAAGTAGCTTCAGTCGTGTTTAAATCTAAATTAAGTAAAGCTACCCCAAAGTCAATATCATCTACCGGCCACTCCTCCCCCCAGCTCCCACCCTCCTGGCCAGCACATATATTATGTTGGTACTATGTACAAGAGAAACCTAAAGCTGAGAGACATTAAGCGATATAGCGATATAGCGAATGGTAGACAGGAAGTGTGAACACTTATTTGTCTCTCAATTTTTTTTTTTGGGGTACATTAGTTGTCCCAAGCAGGGGAAATCCCAGTCACAGACGACTGGTCTTCCCCACTCCACTGCTGGTCGATAGAAAGCCCGAGCCTACACTTTTACCGACCCAAGGGATTTTTAACCTCCCACACCACATAGACATGGTATGAGAGCAACCAGCTTTTGATAATGCTGTAAGTTATACACAGCGGTGGAAATCCAAATTGGCAGAGCTGGGGGCACGGGGAATCGAACCGCCAACCCTCAGATTAGGAGTCTGACCAAGAAAGAAGTCAGACACTCTAACCACTCCGCCACAGAGAACGCCTGCATTAAGACCGACTCATGGATACAACTCTCACAGCAGAGAGCTAAGTGGAGAGCGGCAGTCAAGTAATGAAAGCAGTCTTTGTCGCATCGTGACCGGCAGCATGATGATGATGATGATGATGATGTACAGTTAAAACACCCAGACATCAGTAGCAGTAGTAAATAGGAAGTGACCACGAACAGGTAGCGCCATGTGAGAGAAAAGGCAACTAACTTCCATATAACCTATCTTAAGCCCAAGTCACAAATACCCGGATCAGGGGCCGGGCGAGCCCGACCTGTAATCGGGCGTGGTCCGTGGCGATCCGGCGTCATCCGTGACTCATCCATGGATGGTCATTGGTGGTCCGTGGTGATCCGTTGCTGGTGCTTGGTGATCCGGCATCATTTGGGGTCGGCCCCGGATGTTTTAACATGTTTAAGACATCTGGGGTGATCCGGGGCGGTCCGGGGCGATTCGGGACGATCCGGGGAATATTGCAATCCGGGGTTAACCAGCATCATCCGTGTGTGATCCATGACTCATCCGGGTAGTCCGTCTGTTGTCTGGGGGTCTTCCGTGTCTCGTCCGTCACGGTCCGGGTCATTTTAGACTCCATGCTATCTAGGAGTAGTCCGTGGGTTGTCCGGGGCTCGTCCGTGGGTTGTCCAGGGTTTGTCTGGGATCATCCGAGACTAATCCGTGGCTACACCGGGGAGTACGGGGGTTGTCCATGCTGTGGTCCGTGGGTAGACCGTGGCTGGTCTGGGTAGGTGTGAGAGCGAGGCAAAAACGACCAAAAATAGCGATTTTATCCGGGGCGGTCCAGGGTGGTCCGGGGGAGTGATCCGGGTAGGTGTGACTTGGGCTTAAAGAAGGCAATAAGATCAGGGGCTGTATGCACCAATCGGTGATAGGCTTAGCCGGAGCTAAGGCACTAGCCGTGGGTAGCTACCTCGGGGTAGCGGCGGGTTGGAGAAATGTGTGAATCGGTATGCACCAATCTTCTAGCCGGGACGGATAGCTAACCGTGAGTTTATTTATAGATTTGGGAATTCCCTCCAGTCGACAATATGAATATAGCCACCGTTACGGCATCAGCGTTAGTCTCACTTCGATTTTAGGGTTAATTTAATGAAATTTCATGATTTGCCTATGTAATTCTGTTAAATATGACAGCATTTATTAGATTTGGGCGTAATATATTCCCGCCAATTCGGCGGCGACGGCAGCAGCCATGTTTGCTTGAAATTTGGACAGTATGGATATCGACGTCGCTGCGGCGGCGGCGATTTGTTTACTTTACACTCGTCGATTCGAAAATATTAATATCGCGGCCGTTACGGCATCAGCGTTAATCTCGCTTCGATTTTAGGGTTAATTTAATGAAATTTCATGATTTGCCTATGTAATTCTGTTAAATATGACAGCATTGAATAGATTTGGGCCTAATATATAGGCGGCCGCCACACTAACCACACCGGGTAGGCCCTTACCCCAAATCTGAAAGTGGGGTAGCTTAGCCAAGGCTACGAGTCGGCGGTTAGCGCTGGCACCGATTGGTGCATACCGATTTCTCACATTTAGCCGTGTGGAGCTACCCAAACCGCGGTTAAGGCCCTAACTCCGATTGGTGCATACGGGCCCTGGCTAAGACGGAATATAAGTGTGAGGTGAGAGGTAAGGATGTCCTTTGTTTATAATCTGGTAACACATTATATGATCACGTATGGGTGTGCAGTTATATATGCAAGACACTTCACCATCAGTTATACATCCTGATGATACCTATCGGACGCAGTTGCCAAATAGGTAAGAGCGTTGGTTTCTCGAGCAGAAGGTCAGGGGTTCGATTGCAGGCCGAGTCAAACCAATGGCTTGGAAAATGTGTACGTGTCCCTAGATAGCCTAGTGTTCAGCACTGATAGAGGGGACAATAATTACTTAGCTCAGTGTCAGGGTAATATGAATGAATGCGATATTGGGTCATGGTGCCGGCAACTTAGTCTCCTACTGGTGCAACACTATAAAGTCAGCACTAGTGCACCTCATCAGTCGGTGTTCATCCTGATGTGACCTCAGATGTAGCCTGGATGGAAAACCCCAACAAGCAAACAAGATCACAGCTAGCTAATCTACGTACTTAGCAACTTGCCTATCTGCCTGCCTAATTGCATTATCACTGGAAATAGCGGGTGTATACGCAGGGAGTAGGCGCCCCAGAGATAACAGCCTAACAAACAACTCATATGCATTATTCACTGACTGTCCAGGTGACATTCGTTGACAGTCGTTTGGCAGTCGTTGACAGTCCCCAATGACACCTTTGGCAAGGCTCAGTTATACGCAGACCCAGGAACAAAAAGAAATACAAACAAAATCCCAAACTACTGCCTACCCTCCCCCTTTCCCCTTGTATCCCTCTCAAATTCACTCTCACGCCCTAAAAAAACACACAAAAACAAAATAACTGCCAAAGTATCCCGTCCACCCTGAAGCACCTAAGTAAAGAACTAAACCGTATATACTAACAATAAAGCTATAGGCTGCACTGACCTCTCAGGCAAGTAACCACATAGACAGGTAGGCGTGGGTAGTGTGTTGATATCAGGGAGCCTAGGTGGTGTAATGGTTAGCACACTGGCCTGGAATGCAAAGACCAAGACAATTTACATGATCATACAAACATTATCCGCATAATATTACCCACCCATGAGTCAAAGCATAATGCTAATAGTGCATGCCACCATTTAACATTTACATGAAATCAAATATTGGATCGTTATTGATAAAGTGATAGGTGAATAGAACATTGCAGATAATCGATTAGGAGGGAACAGACAATTGAATCAGGAAGTATCATGTTATCGTGGGAGTTGGTGGAAATGGGAAATATTATGCCTAGAGCAGTATTCGAACCCATACGGATTCCATACCGGGCCAGTGTTTTAACCATGTCAGTACCTAGGCTACCTGATGCAATCACCTTTTACACGCCTCCCTTCCTCGGTTGCTTCTTGCCTGAGACTGAGAGGTCAGTGCAGATGACTACAATATGCAAACCTATGTAAATCATCATCTCGGTCGCCCCTTGATAACATTGGGAAACTTTATGTCCAGAAGAGGATGATTCTATGCCCCCACCTTGTGCCATTCCGGGGCTAGCATGATAACCATTACATTAGCTAGGTTCCCTGATCCAATCACTCTATCCACATCTACCTGTCTGTGTGGTTGCTTTCCTGACAGATCAGTGCAGACTACCACAATATGCAGAACTATGTAAATTTCCCATCTCTGTTGCCCATACTGTTACTTGTAGCAATTTGAGCAGAGCGAGTGGCAACATTCAGTGTTGGGGAATTGAAGGTGGTTGTTGGTGGTTCGCATCCTAGCAACATAGATGATCATATGAGGGTTGATATCGACTTGTGATAGTGCAAATTCATGACAAATGTATAGGTCTGCCCCTCTGGGAGACCAGGCCGCCAACACCATGACCCGATATCCCACTCAGTCAAATTATTCTGACACTGAGCCAACCAGTCCTTGCCCTATCATAATAATGCCGAGCACATGACTAGGAAGTGCCAAGTATAAATTGTTATGTCATTGCTTTGACTCGACCAGGGTTCCAACCTGTGTGTTCAAATCCCACGATCTACCAAAAACGGGAGCGGACGCTCAACTCATTCGGCCATCCCGTCTGGGGAATGGAAGTGGCCGCCTCCAAAGCTGATTTGTTGTTGTAGTTTTCCGTCCTGGCAACATCTAAGGTCATATCAGGACGTCGGCAAAGTTAGACTAGTGCACCTGTCATTAGGACAGATATAAACACGGGTGGAGTTTAGTGCCGGGAGTGTTTACATGTGTAAAACACAGCTGCATCTCCCAAGTGCAGGAGTCTTGTTGCAGAGGATCCCTCTTAATGCCGGAGTACAGCCCTCCCTATGTTCTCCAATGTCTGAGTCCCGGCCGTAAATCACCGTAGTAACCACAGATCCAGGCACTTCATATAAATACCCAACCCTGTAGGCTTCAGCCATATATACATACACAGGATGTGTATGTATAGACACATATATATATATTTGTATGTACATCATCATCATCATCATGCTGTCAGTCGCAATGCGACAAAGACCGTCTTCATTACTTAACCGCCGCATTGTGCGGTTGTACATTTCATAAAAGCTGCTTGCAAAGTGTTGAAGTGCTGCTGGCTTTTGCAAGTTATGAGCGGTCATCTCTCAGGGAGAAAATAGAGGTCTCACACCAGCAAGAACATGTCAAGACAGGCACAAACTATTTGTCCTTGCAGTGGCTGGTCGGGAGATGTTGGGAGTTCCATTCATCACCGCCATTAATGCTGCCACGGTAACATGGTTTTCTGTTAGGGTTTGCTCCCTTAGCCTTTGATTCTATCAAGAACCAGAACTTGTACCACAAGGCAGTGGTATACAACTTTGCAAGGCAGGGGCATCAAACTCCCTGAGGTATTTTAGCACCTGAGGTATCCGAGGCACTGCATTACCCGCATACCATATGTACATACACACATATATATGTATTTATAGAGCATATATGGATAGTGATAAACCGTTTATCGTGCGTATTAAGCTCTGTGGTGGTCATTCCCCCTTCTCCCTCCGACTTGGGGCGGAGGCGGGGGGACAGGTACCAGCATGCACTTCGCCCCCCCCCCCCTATCTGCGGGGCGGGACACGCCACTCGCTCGGAAGCCGGATAGTCCCATAAAAACATAACATATTCAAACCGAATATATACATTTATATATGCAGTGCATTACTTACATGCACACAGTATTATTCTTACACATTATATATATATATATATATGAGACTGTCTCAAAAGGTGCTAAGCAATATGGGACAAAACTTTGTCCATTGTAACGATCAACATACTATCTGCTTATGCATTTGCTCAGGATAAACTGATTTGTTTTTTACATGGTGTTTCAGAAACCCAATATAATGCATATTGATTTGAAGCAAATGTCCTTGTGTTTTCAGTGTAACCGTTTCTGTGCTGTTTTGCGTCAATCGTTACAATGGACAATCAAAAGAAGAGGTATCACCTTTTGAGACAGGCTCATATATATATCTATATATTCACTATATATTATTATTATGATTGCCCTGGTTCCAGTACTTAGCTATATTGGCATCGAGTGGAGGAACTCCAGAGAGAATGCAAAACAAAATCCAATATGGCTGCCAGTAGATGTTCTGGATTAGACTTTTAAATTATAATAATCTAGAGGATTTGATTAATTCTTCACTTCAAAGATAGCGGGCTATGATACTGATATATAACCATATGAACCATATATGTCACACACTAGATTGCAAAATAATGTGGGTATTTACATACAAAGCCTTGCAACTTTTTTGTCTAATCAGTTGTTTAGCAGCCCTGTCACAGAGACAGTGCTGGGGGAGTAAATAACCATTAGGGAGAGCAACAAATGTATGCGCGCCTGTGCACTAGGAGAGAAGTAAGGCCCAGAACTGTCCTTACCCTACCCCCCCCCCCCGCGCACACACACACTTGCAGAATAATGTAGCAGTCTGACCTGGTGTTAGTTTCTTCTTTTTTTTAAGTGAAGTATTAAGTGTGAAGAAGGAACACCCATACGGCAAACTGCCTGAAGCGGCCTTTGTGGTCAGCCCTTACTCCCAGAGTCACACCTCCCCCAGGCCACCGACAGGACTGTTACAACAATGGGGGTGGGGGGTCTATGTGTGTGTGGGGGGTGGGGTGAGGAGTGGTGCAATGATAGACAGCACACTGTAGGCATGGCCATGTACCCAATGTATCTAATGTGGGAGACAATACTAAAATATAATACAATCTACAGCAATATAGAAATTACAGAATAGTACAGAATAGTGAATGGTATAACATAACGTTACACAACCCAACGCAATGCTACACTATTGCACACGGAAGTAAACTATATGATACTAGTGTACACCATAGTATACTACTGTAACACACTATTACACAACATTACACAATGGTATACAATATTACACGATATTACACAATACTACAACATATTGCACACTAGTACACACTAGTACACACCATTACACAATAGGACACAATAGTACACACTGGTACACAAGAGTACATACTAGTACATACTAGTACACTATAGCATTAGTACATAATATTACACCATATTACATAATAGTGCACACTAGGACACAATAGTACACACTCGTACCCAATAATACACTATATTACACAATAGTACTCCTTATTTCAAAATAGGATACAATATTACGAAATAATGCACACTGCTATACACTATGATAAAATATAAGACACTACAATGCACTAAGTAGACTATAGTACACAATAGTCAACAATAGTGCATTGTAGTGCAGAAGAGTACACTTTTAATACACCATAGTACACAATAGTCCAATATATTACTGCCTAGTAGAATATACTATAAACCATATAAGATAGTACACTACAACACAATACAATCCACTAGCATACGCTATTATACACCAACTACACTATAATTCAAGATTGTACACTGTCATGCTATGCAATAAGTACCCCGTTATTGTACATGATTGTACAGAATGATAGGATACAATATGGTAGAGTATATTACAGAATATTAGATAATACACGATTGTATACAAAATTACATGATAGGACTTTTTGTTTTATTTGGTAAGCAGTTTTAGTTCCTTCCACATACCCCCATTCAATCACTCCTCACCCACTCAATCACTCCCTCACCTACTCAATCACCCGTTCACACACTCAATCACTCCTTCGCCCATTCAATCAATCGCTCACCCATTCACTCCCTCCCTCACCCACTCAATCACTCCCTCACCCACTCAATCACCCACGTACTCACTCATCCACTCACCCATCACCCACCCACTCACCCAGACACGCACCCACTCACTCACCCACTCACCCGCTCACCCACTCACCCATTCATCCATCCATTCACCCACATCCACCCACACACTAAGCCATCCACCCACTCACCCACCCCTAGCACCCCCTCACTCAGCCCTACCCACTCACCCACTCACTCACACATCCACTCACCCGCTCACCACTCAGCGATTCACACACACACACACACTCACCAACCCACTCGCCCTCTCACTCACCCACACCCACCCCTTGCACCCACCCATGCTGGTCGACTTCACGCGCCGAACGAGATGTTGCTGTCTTCGCCCGCGTTCTTCTCACATCCAGGACCGCCTCGTTAACGTACACCACTCTCACCCACCACCACCACCCCACCACCCATCCTACCCCCACCTCCCCACCCTACCAACTCCAGCAGGAGGCTGGCTGAGGGGCGAGGTTGGGGTGAGGCAGAAGGCAACGGGTTAGCTAGCACGTAGGTAGGCTTGCTGGCCTAATTCTGACATAACTGGTCACTGGTTTAAAATTTCATAGTCCGATGGTTTTGAGTTTCTGTCATTTTTCTGAGATAAATAAGAAGAGTTCAGGCGCACAACCCCTTTAACGCCAATCAAAAAATAGAGATAAACATTGGAATAAACGATCAAACAATCACTTTTTTTACATTCCTACTTTTTTGTTCATTGCTCCATAATCTGCGTCGACACAGGTTGGCCGAGCGCTACTAACATGTTGCGCTGACGTAGAACTTCCGCCGAAAAGTTGGATGTGTCTCGACGCGTATAACTTATTTTGCGCGTTGGCGGCGTGCCGGCAAGAAAAATGTGCCCTCAGCTCTGCCAATTGGATTTCCACCGCTGTGTATAACTTACAGCGTCATCAAAGGCCGGTTGCTCTCATACGATGTCTATGTAGTGTGGGAGGTTAAAAATCCCTTGGGTCGGTAAAAGTGTAGGCTCGGGCTTTCTATCGACCAGCAGTGGAATGAGGAAGACCAGTCGTCTATGACTGAAATTTCCCCTGCTTAAACAACTAATGGACCAAAAAAAAAAGAAAAGTTGAATTAGTGAGAACTGAAATTACCTTGAAGTAAAAATCGTTCATTTCAATTGCATTTTTGGATTGGCGTTTACAGGGTTTTGCACCTGAACTCTTCATATATTACATTGATTACAATAATTTACCTTTCTTTAGTTTGAAACAACATTCATTTGAAGTGGCTAAATTTTTTAATATTTGAAGTGTAAATGAAGAGTTCAGGCGCAAAACCACGTAACGAGCAATCCAAAAATTGAATTCAAATAATAATAAGACTTTTAACAGAAAGTAATTTAAATTCTCACTAAGTCCACTTTTCTTAGGGTGAAATCATTATGGAACAATGAATAAAAAATAGGAATGTAAAGAAATGAATTATTTGATGGTTTGATTTCAATATTGATGTTTTTTTTTTGATTGGCGTTCACCCGGTTTTGTGCCTGAACTTTTCAAATATGTCATCTTAGTTTTGGTAAGCATGCCAAAACTCCTGACACCATAGGCTTCTGCACCAAAAGGTTCTATTCAATTGGCTTAGAACTCCTTTCCATCTGGAAACATATGCTTGCAAAGCGTAACACTATTTAAGTTAGATATGTCAAATCAAATCTTGAGATTTGCTTTTGGTTTTGAAAATATGATGCTTCTTTGAACTGTGCAGTTTTAAGTATGATTCCAAATCCTGCATTTCAGTGATATATATAATTAGACAACAACACAGCATATTAGTTTAAAGTTCTGTTTAATTTTCAAGCAACAGCCGGTAAGTTTTTGATCAGTACAAAGTTCAATTTAACAAGTTCAATTACAGTGAGGTCAAGAAGCTTTTAACCCTTGCCCTTAACAATGTCATGTAGGAGTGGGCGGGTGGCAATTTTTCAGGCTAGTCAGTCTCCTCCTCATGCCCATGTCAATGTGAGCTCTCTGCTGCCGGACCTGGCCTTATATAGGCTCATAAGGTTAATTAGTTCAGGAATTCGATTGCAGATGGCAGATCGATAGCATTTGTTAGGTAATCAGGTTTCATATTTTGAAAGTGAAGATAGGCGGCGCTAGCATACAAGGCATATCATAGTGCGACCGTTCCTCGATAGGTGGCAGCATAAGGCCTGCTTAGTTACTATAGGCTATGGCTGTGTTGGATGTCAAATTACCCGTGTTGCCGAGCATCACGGACAATTTATACCACCAAGAATTTTAAATATGTGTATTTGTTATTTATAGAAGGGTTCAGGTGCAAAAACAGACACATCCATTTCAGTGCTTTTCTGGCAAATAGAATTCACTTTTGTGATTTTCAGTTAAAGGCTATCAATTTCATATTGAGTCGCGCATTATACAATAAGGGATGTGGCAGCTTCGGAGGGACAACAACGGGTTTCGTTATTGGAATCATGGCAGCTTCAGATCAAATGTGGTAGTTATGTTTTTGTTTCAACCTGAATGGTTTTTGTTGGTTGTTGAGCCTGAAACCTTCAATTAAATATTCATGTATTTATCTTTGGTGAGTGTTTATACTCAGTCTAAGAGCCCTGTCACATTACGACGCTTGTCTCCAACGCGTGTCGACGTGTGTGAATTTTGGGCGGAACGTCGGCACACATCAGGAAGCATTACGCGCGCATTAGGCGCGAGTCAGTACCGCGTCGGTACACATCTGTACATGTTGATGGACATTGACGGTCGGCGAGGATCGTTGGCGCGTATCGGTGCGCGTCGAAGTTTTGTGCTTGCACAAAACTTTCAACGACCGACAACACACATCAACATGCGGGTGCCAATATTATGGCAACGTCAGAAGCATGTCGACAGCGCTGGAATAATGTTATGCGAATGCTAGGCACATGCCGCACGCATGTGAGGGTCATTCCCACACATTGCACCAAACTGGTGCATTGTTGTTTTACGTCCTACCAACATCTAAAAGTCATATGACGATGTCGCGCCAAACATTTAGTTTTTTTTACCGCACGCGTCGACACACGTTGGCCGAGCGCTACTAACATGCTGCGCTGACGTCAAACTTCCGCTGAAAAGTTGGACATGTCTCGACGCGTATAACTTATTTTGCGTGTTGGCGGCGCACCGGTGAGAAGCGTCATAATGTGACAGCACCATTAGGTTGCTAACGGTAGTGTATTGACTGGTCTTATGAACTAATATAGCAAGGTGTTGACTGTGCTGCAGCCGAATCCGTTAGACGGCATGCTTCCCATGCATAACGTTGCGAGTTCGAATCCCGGCTGAGTCAAACAGATGACTTAGAAAACTGATCATGTTGGAAGAACACGAGCATCCTAACCTAATATTCCATTCAGTCACATTGTTCTTTTATGGAACAATTCAAGCCTTGACCTGTCCTATTAATAGTAATACCGACCACACAGTAAACGAGCCAATGCTCTTATACCCCCATTACACCAAACATTCTTGAAAATGTTGCTGAATGGACTCAAACTGTGTGCAAACAGAAAGAACATAGCCAGTTTTTACCGTCTTTTTACAAATGGAACGGACGAGCTAGAACGGAATGGTGCTCCAGAACTTTGAGCATGCCCAAAAGTTTCTTGCAGCCACGTTCTACCCCGATCACAGCCCGTTTCAGAACATGGTCAGACATTTTGAGAACTAGTTTGGTGTGATGGGGGTCTTACCGATTTGGCCATCCCGTCCCGTCTGTCAGAGGACGGCCTCATAGCATCACATAACGGGATCTGACGTCAATAACATACATGATTAATTCACAATTTTGCTATTATTTGTAAGTTTTAAAATTGTTTTCCTCTTATCATCAATATGTACACCATTGTGCAACACACAATGGTATGGCTGCCCTATGACCATCGAAGCGCCATGTAGGGCATGACCCTGAAATGACCCCTTAATGTTCGGTTGATCAAGTACACAGCTCATGCATGCTGATACAAACATACTGGCACAGATGCTGAATTAAGCCTGGCTCACACTACGCGATACCTCTCACTTCCTGGTCACCACCACTTTAATTGTGTCAGTTAATGAAGGTCAAGTTAGATTGCTGTTCGTGTTGTTAGTTAGGGCTTTATTTTCCAGCAACATTTAAGGTCATATAAGGATGGGTAGCGACTAGCAATATATATAGCAATGCTTCCTTTGTTTGACCTAATGGTGCAGTCACACTATGACGCTTCTCCCGGCGACCCATCAGCGTTGAATATAAAATCTTGCGCATCGAGAAACGTCAAACTTTTCGGTGGTTTGGGGAAAAAGATCGGCGTCAGCGCGGCGCATTATGCGCGCACGGCCAATGTGTGTCGACGCGTTGGGGAATTTTTTTTTTTAAGTTTGGCGTGACGTCTTCATCTAACCTTAAATGTTGCTAGGGCATAAAACAAAAACGCCCCAGTTTGCCTCAACGTGTGAGCAACAACCCTCCCGCGTGCGCGCCGTCTTCCTAGCGTTCCCATAACGTTATTCCGGCGCGTCCAACGCATCGCGACACGCGCCTAACCCACCCAAACCACCCCCACACCAAAACCCACCCAACCCACACCCCCAACCACAACCAAAAACCGACGTGTACCGACGCGCTCATAACACGCCACCAGCGTGTTCACATGATCCCGATGACATTGGGGGTCATGATCAGGGTTTTGTAAAACTGTGTTGAATGGTTGATGAAGCTCCCCTGTGTAATATGAAAGTGCGTTACCTTGATGTGTGTAACACTAAGCAGTAAATTATTTATGGATGTAAAGTCTTTTGCCAGAAATACAATTCCATGGGACTACCTCTAGTAGCCTACCCTGATCTCTGAGGCAAGCAGTCACATAATTGATTAGGCAAGGATAAGGTGATTGCATCAGGGAGCCATGGGTAAGGTGATTGCATAAGGGAACCTGCGTATGGTTTAATGGTTAGGATTGCATCATGGAACCTACATACTAATGGTTAGGATTGCATCATGGAACCTACAGTTTAATGGTTAGGATTGCATCACCGAACCTACAGTCTAATGGTTAGGATTGCATCATGGAACCTACAGTCTAATGGTTAGGATTGCATCATGGAACCTACAGTGTAATGGTTAGGATTGCATCATGGAACCTACAGTCTAATGGTTAGGATTGCATCATGGAACCTACAGTCTAATGGTTAGGATTGCATCATGGAACCTACAGTGTAATAGTTAGGATTGCATCACCAAACCTACAATCTAATGGTTAGGATAATAGAACTAGATTGACAACACGTGTTGGTTCATGTCCTATCCTATTAATGCCTAGTGCCAGGCTAGGATGCACCAAGGCTAGGATGCATTAATTGTATAAGTCATTGGCCTGACTCTACCGGAACGAAACTCCGGACCTTCCGCACCTGATCCCTGCGCCTTACCAATTCGGCCACCGAGCCCAGTCCGAAACCAAAGGGAATCAGTCATAACCTAGAAATCCCACCTGAAGCAAGTACAGAACATAATGGTTACGTACACAAACACCTCATAGTGTTGTAATGAGTCGCTGAAAGCTGCATTTGTGACAGGTATATCGCTCCTAGTGCCGGGACCCAACACGGCGCCTTGTGTTTGTCGCCGTGCCGGACGTACCGCACCTGTCTCCGTGACGCCGACCCCCCTCAGCCGGTGTCCCATTGTAAACAGACGCACAGGCTGGGGCACTGTTGTGGGTAAATTAAAAGGTGCTAAAACGGCGCTAAACTGTCAGAGGAGATGCCAGGGTTGTGAATGGAACAAATAGTCCATTACTCGCTGTGGAATATGCATCAGTGTATGTGACATTGAGATATGTTTCCCGCCAGTCCGCATGAAGAAGTGGGGGTGTACGGGCGAAGGGGTATGGGGCGGGAGCGGAGCGAGGGGGTGAGTGGAGGCAGGGGTGAGTCGAGATGGAGGGGGGAGGTGGACTGCGAGAGGGAGGGGCAGGGGGGGGATGGGAAGGGGGACATGGAAGGGGGACGCGGGTGGGGGAGAGGGGGATATGGAAGGGGAGGGGAAGAGGGAGGAGGAGGGGGAGAGGGGAAGGGGAGTGGGAGGTATTTTTCTATGGTGGAGAGGGAATGATTACTGGAGGAGGGGGAGGGTAGGGGGAGATGGGGCGAGGAAGAGGGGAAGAGAGGGAGTGAGATGGGAGAGTTAGGAGGATGCAGAGGGCCAGGGAGGGGAGCGCGGAGGGAAGACGGAGGAGGGATGAGGGAGGAGGGAGCAGGGAGCAGTCAAAAACAACTTAGCAAAGCTCACGTGTCAACCTTACTAGGATAGGGCAACCACTGTTTGGCGCAACGTCAGGGTAATTTTAGTACATGTAAATGATGCGTCATGGTGCAATCAACAAGGTATCGCATTAGGCAGCACTATACACTTAAATAATCCGCGAGAGTGCGTATTGTAAAATCTACCTAGCCATCCTGATATGATCTTATGTGTTGCTATGGTGCAATATGCATGTTTTCTCTCAATTGACCAAACTTTCGAGATGGGTCTGAGATACATTTCACTGAGGGACATCTAGGTGGCCAAATCCCAACCACCCATTCACCTATTCAGTTAGACGCTACCACAATCAGCAACACTCTGACTAGGACCAGACAAGGCGAGATAACCATGGATAGTAACGCCCTTTGTTGGGGTGTCGGGCCGTGGGCGCGGTTGTATGGGGCCGAGCTCCGCCCCTGACCGCTTGCCCTGAGCTACGTCCTGTCCTGCCCTGTCCCGCCCCGCCCCGTGTCGTGCCGGCCTGCCGGGTCCCGCGCCGGCCCGCGCCGCCCCGCGCCGCTCCGCGCAGCCCCGCGCAGTCCCGCGCAGCCTCGCGCAACCCCGCGCAGCCCCGCGCAGCCCCGCGCAGCCCCGCGCAGCCCCGCCGCAGCCCCTGCGCAGCCCCGCGCACGCCCCGCCCAGCCCCGCGCAGCCCCGCGCAGCCCCCGAGCCGCCCCGCGCCGCCCCGGTCGCCCCGCCCGCCGCGCTAGCCACTTGCCTCGCCGCCTCGCGCCGCCTCGCGCCCTGCTAAGCCGCCCCCGTCCCCGCACCACGCCCCCCGCCCCCGCACCCCGAACCCGCACACCCGCACCCGCACCCGCACCCGCACCCGCACCCGCACCCGCACCCGCACCCGCACCCGCACCCGCATCCGCCCCCGCACCCGCCCCTCCGTGTCGCGCCCCGCTAGGCCCATTCGGGGAGAGCAGGGCTCCGGCCCGACCCGGGGCGGGCGTTCTGAAGGAAACTGCCAACCGGCATTAAACGTCAACACGGCAGGTGTCGTGAAACTCCAGGTGGCGCCGTGTGTATGTGAGAACGTCTCTCCATCTACGCACCTCCTCTATCCCGGTGTCGCGGTTTAGATTCTCAGTGTGTTTAGAGTATACGCTCAGGGTTATGTGCATGCGCGTATTCGATTAACATGACCCGGTTGACTCGGGTCCCCCGAGTTGCTAGAAATTCAAATATAACACCGCGAGTGGAGTTGACAAAAACATGTGCCTTGTGCAAAAAGTTTAACCCACCTCTTGTCTGGGGATGGCTAGGAGCGATGACGTCACATATGTGCATCAACACGTTGCGAGTTGATTAATCGAATACGCTGATATGCTGTTCGATTTTGACACATGCGCATAACCCCGAGCATAGACTCTAAACCCACTGAGAATTTAAACCACGACACCGGCACTTTTACACACCAGCCTGGGGCAAAGACTGATGCACACCGGGTTAAGGCTAAGAGAGGGTATTCCCCGCACTAAATTAAGAGAACCCACTCACTGGAGGCGTCCTGGCTGGTTCGTCGGGGTTTCACTTCCTAGATACATCGCAGTTCATATCAGGTTGTGTATCGGCTTGCGACAGCTTTCACTCATGGTGACTTGCAATAAGGTTTTGAATGACGCCCTTTTCTTTTTGTTCTATAGATCAATATATTATATTGATCACTACACCCTAGTTACTTTATTTGAATTACCTGTTACTTTACAGAGGTGATGTTGGATATATTTGAAAAGAACTCAAGCAACATAAATGCTTGTTTGCGGGAGAGCATTGGCTCTGATAGTGAGAGCTTCTCCTAAATAGATGGAGTTTTCCCATATAACTGGGAAATCAGCTCATGGTGCTGGCAGCCTGGTCTCCCAAGTAGGGCATCACTATTAAGTCGTCATTAGTGCGAAATGTCAGATGTGGGTACCCGTCATGATATGACCATATATCTTGTCAGGATGCAAAACCTTAACAAACAACCCGTACTGTTATGCATGGGTAACGAGGAACCAAGATCTCAAACTTCTGAAACATACTGATCTACTTATGTACCTTCATTCTGAACCCTTGCAATCCCATCCCCAACACACAACACAACACTCTGCTGATGTCGATATCAGCAGCCCTCTCATTGAACTCCAGCAAACAACCCACCCAACCAACCAAGGCCCTACCGGAGGCGATGGCCGAATCGGTAGAGCATGGGCCCACCGTGAGGAAGTTAGGGAGTTCAATTCCCAAACCAATGACTTACAATATCGATACTTGTCACTTCCTAGCCAGGAGCTCAGTATTATTAGGATAGGGCAAGTACTGGTTCATGCAGTGTCAGGATAATGTGACTGAGTGGGATATCAGGTCATGGCATCTAATGGGGCAGCAGTATTAAGTCACCTTGACCGCGCACTATCACAAGTCGGTACCTGTCTTGATATGACCTTAGATCTTGTCAGGATGTCAAACCGCAACAAACAAACCATACTATTATACACGAATAACGAGGAAGCAACACAGAAACACCTACAACCTACTGACTAATCCTTCCTTTCTTCTAAACCATTGCTACCTCATACCCCAACCCACAACCCTTACCCTACCATGATATGGATATCAGTGGCCTTCACCTCATATTGAACTCCACCCCCCCCCCCCATCCAATCACCGCCCAACCACTCACCCAGCCACCTCTACCATCCTAGAAGTCAAACTGTGTCACCTACTCCCGCAAGTTGCCGACACCTCCACCGTCTTACTCCATTTCCCACCGTCTTTGTCCAGGTGCACACAGTTTGCCTTTGCTGACGCTCTACCCGTTTACCATCCTGACAGATCTGCGCGCCGTCCGGCCCCGACACTCGCAGCGACGCCTGGCGGACTGGCGGCAAAACACTGCATAACGAAACCAACCAGCAAGGTGAGTTATGTAGCCGAGGAGGTGCTCCGACAGACCCGGCCTACTAACAGATCGATGACTATTCCTGCTAAAAAACTAAATTCAAAAGTAAGCCAAACCAATAAGCAATACCCCCCCCCCCCACGCCATTTAAAGGGCTACGATAATCGGATAATTTTGAAATTGCTATAACCGGAAATCCGTTTATGTTGGCAGTATTCTCCTCTGAAATGGTTATAATCTGGTAATCAATCAATCAATAGGGTTGGATGCAATGGTTCTCCACTTGTCCCGATGGTGTGCTGTTCTGATAGACTGTGAATAATTCAAGCCTGTCCACTGTGAAATATTTGTAAGCCATGATATTCTTGGTCTCCCTCTCCCTCTGCTGCGATTCACCTTCCCTTCCAACAATGTATGGTATATTGAACTCTGACGAATGATGTGGCCAAAATAAATAAGTTTCTTTGTCTGTATAGTGGCAAACAACCTTTTCTTATTTTTAATTTTTCTGAGAACTTCTTTGTTGGTGATCTTCTTTGTCCATGATATTTTCATCATCCTTCGATAAGTCCACATCTCAAATGCTGCTAAACGTTTGTACATTTTCTTAGAGATTGTCCATGTCTCAGCCCCATACATTAGAGTAGACCACACATAACACTGAAGAATACGCTTCCTTGTATGTATTAATATCTTACTTGATGTTAACACTCTAATCTGGTAATAGCTAATAGGAATTTGGAAAGGGATTAAAGAAGTGTTAGTAAAGTGCTCACCGGAACCTGTGCGAGAAGTTGGGCGGGCCGTGAGATGAAGGGGAGGGGTGATGGGCGGGGGGGTGAGGGGGGGGGGGGGTAGTGTTGAGTGACATCCCTGCATGGGATCCTAAATCACCTGCACTTATAAGGATGACAATGCTGAGGAGAGATTTAGTGGACACACCACACATTTATTTACTCCTTGAACATTTTCATTCCCTCTTTCCTAGCAGACTGGATTTCTTTCTCTAGTAAATTATCATTCTGGTAATTGCAGGATTGACTAAATGGTTGAAGCACTAGCTTCGTGTTTTTGAAGGAGCATGGGTACAAATACCCGGCTGAATCATTGAGAGGATTGTGAAAAGAAAAAGAATAACACAAACTACCCCAAAACGGGCCGTTTTAACGGCGCCGTTTCTTCATGCTGCAGTTTTGCAGCCAGTGACCGTAAGGTCACGAACCCCCCACCCCACCCCCCACCCCACCCCCATCAAGTCAAGTTGAGAGGATAAGCAACAATTTGGTGTTTCTGTCTACTTTGGTGTTTGATGTTTGGTTTTAGTACAATACAGAAGGATTGAATGAATAACTGTTTTGTTTGTTGTTGCTTCACGTCCTAGGAACACCTAAGGTAATATCAGGATACTGTTGTATCAGGATAAGGATACTGAGGAGCGACAGGAAATGACCTCAAAGAGGATGTTTCTTTTTTTGGATTTAGTTCCTAACAACATCTAAGGTCATATCGGGACGGGTACCGACTTGTGTCAGTGTGCACTCATGGCGACTTCATGGCGACTTTATAGTGCTGCCCCACTGGGGTACCAGGCCAACAGAACCACTCAGTCACATTATCCTGATATTTAGCTAACCATCGTTAACCCTATTCTAATAGATGGTGCTAGGACGTAAAACAACAACAAACAAACCCTATTCTAATGATGTTGAATGCCTGGCAAGGTAGGGACAAGTATAATATGTTATTGGATTGATTCTGGTGGTATTCGAAACCCCGAGAAACCAGCGATCCTACTGATTAGGCCACCCGGTACTGTTCTCACTGAAGCACTATGTAGTAAGTGGTTACCCATCCTAGCAGGTTTAGCATTCTACTAAAAATCAAACAAAAATAGTAGCCAGGACCTAATAATGATTGCATACTTTGATGGTTGGGAATGTTGTAGTTACAAATTGTCCATCACTCCCGACTCAGGAGGTTTAGAAATATGTTAATAGACATGCATCCACATTGGAGAACAATAAATGCTCTTGTAGCGGCAACACTCATGGTGTTTAGGCTAATAACAACTGATTATTGTAGTGGGTGTGGTTCATATGCTCTGGATGCATTGCACGGATGAGGCAGAATATCTCCGTATTATCGCCCAGTGTATGCTCTCTGCTAAAGGTTTTTGCTCAGACGGGACAGACCCCACACCCCTATTATCGCCCAATGTGTGCTCATGTCTATCACTATCGGGAAACACTGCTGAACCCAACATGCAAACCCTTCCCTATTATCACTCACTGTATAGGCCTACTCAGGGTCATTTTCATGGACGACACTGCACCAGGATCACAGATGCTCAACTTCCGGTCCCGCAAGCCCCATTTCATGTCGCATACTTGTGAGATCAGAGGTGATGGTTCGGAAGGTTTGCTGACAAATGGAAGCGTGCGGTTTCAAGCCGAAAGCACTAAGCATCACCACTCACCTACAAGCCCCCTCCCCCTCCCCCCTCCCCGTCACCCACGCATTCTGTCAGCCACTCCCCCCCCCCCCCCACACACACCGACCTGCCCTCGCTCAACTCATGCTCAAACAGCTAATTAGAGTGTACAGACTGTCAGGAGACAGGGAGACTTCCAGCTCCCTCCATCAAGTACCGTAAATAATAGCTTCTTTGTTGTTGATTTACGTCCTAGCAACATCTAAAGTCATATCAGGATGGGTACCGACTTGTGGTAGTGCACACTCATGGTGACTTTATAGTGCTGCCCCACTGGGAAACCAGGCTGCCGACACCATGACCTGATATCCCACGCAGTCACATTATCCTGACACTGAGCCAACCAGTCCCTGCCATATCCTATTAATGACAAGCGCCTGGCTAGGAAGCGACAAGTATCAATTTTTAAGTCATTTGTTTGACTCGACCAGGGTTCGAACCCATGAACCCACGATCTACCAACACGGGAGACGGGCACTCTAACTAATTCGGCCATCCCGTCTGGTCCGTAATTAATAGTCGGGACGGGCTCTACACGGAACAAACGGCTTCATTAACTACCATACATGTCATATATATAGTTATGTAATTATATACACGTCATTGAAAAGTTATATACAACATGTATATGCAATATATATGTATATATATACATATATGTGCAATATATATGCATGTATACATATATGTGCAATATATGTACAATATATATAGATATCTAGATATATAGACTGTACATGAATTTAAATGCATATATACTACATTGATATGTACATATAACATATATGTGCACATAAATATATTCGCATACATGTATAGGCCCAAATCTCTCTCTATATATATATAATAATAATACTCTATTAACACTAGACTGGTAATTGGTATGTCCACATCCAGGTTTTCAGGGTTCTAGGAGCTCAATGAAAACAATCAAATCACCGTTGAATAATCCAGCTATTCAGATCCTTATATTTCCGTCATTAAATGAACAGTCTAGGTGTGTAATTCTCCGTTTTCTCACAAAGCGCCACCTGGGGGAGGGCACTCATTATTATTCAGCGATAGGAAGGGGGTAACCACCAGGAATAAAGTGCGGACAACTGTGGTGTGTGGAATACTAAATGTTATATGGGTCACTTCCTGATATGTCCACTAATCCAAGGTATACAACATTCAGTCCACCACAACAACATGCTGGTGGACTTACTGTGAGGTGTTGTCATACTGATGTCTTTGTGTTACATCCTAGCAACATATAAGATCATATCAAAACGGGTTCCGACTTATGACAGCTTGTGCTCGTGGTGACTTTATAGTGCTACCCCACTGAGAGATCAGGTCACCAGCACCATGACCTGATATCTCACACAGTCATATTACCATGCTAACCAGTCGTTTTCTTATCCTATTAATGTCGAGCGCCAGGCTAGGTAGTGACAATTATCAATTTCATAAGTCATTGTTTTGACTCGGCTGGAGTTGGAACTCCCCTCCTTCCACATGTGAATCCTAGGCTCTACCGATTTTGGTAGCGCGCTTGGTTTGTCCAAATGCATTTGTGGACGTGTTGGATATTGATTGCTGTGGGAGGCAGAGGGAATCAGTGACACAAGCATCGCCTGACACAGATTGGAGATGGCATTGTGGGTAACATAACTGCGCAGGCAGTTACAGAGGGGTGGGTGGGGTGGGGCATCAAAGTCCCGGATGTACCTTCTACTTCCGCCTGACGCACACCGCTCTCTGCTCCCCAGTTATGAATCATTCTGAATGCCTGATCGGTGGGAACATTTTCTCAACTTGGCTCTACTGATGTACCATCGGCTGAGCCCTCAGGAAGGACTGAGGCTGCGACCAGGGCCGCGTTCAAGGTATGCCTCCGAGGTGACTCCGAGTCGGCTCCGCGATGTCTTGTTAGCCTATTTGTGTTCAGGGTACGCCTGGGAGCCACCTCAGAGACGTCTCGCTTTTCACAGGAGGCAAACAGTGCCTCGAAAATGGCCGCTGGGTTCAGTTGTTTCAGCCAATCAGAGGTCTTTTCAATTGCAAATGGTTGCACCCTATGGTGATACGTTTGAGCTGAAGCTGCTATCATTCTGGTAGTCAAATCTGCTTTTATTTCAGAAGCTGCTACATCCCCTGTATCATCCTTTACTCAAAATGCAATCGACAGAATTTAACTGGAAGGCACAACACAAAATTATATTTTGCAGAAAATAACTCAAATGGAAATGTCGGTTTTTGTATCTGAACCCTTCAAAAATGCTTCCCAAAGTAATGTAATTATATACAGGAATATTGATGAAACCACTATACAGTAGGTAGGACGTGCTTAGGGGCTGTTCTGTCCTGTTGCTGCCTTCCCACCTCTCCCCCATGTGGGATTTTTTGTCCAGTTAGTGCTTTTGATAGACCTTCCACATATGCTTGTCATATTGGGGTTTGTAAGAGTTGGTGGGAGCTGTGGAAAGAGCTTTCAGATGTTTGTGTGTTTTTGTTTGACGTCGTGGCAACACCTAATGTCATATCAGGATGTCTACCGATTTGTGACAGTGCACAGTCAGGACGACTTTACAGTGCTGCCTTACTGGGAGACCAGACCGCTGGCACCATGACCCGATATCCCACTCAGACACATTATTCTGACACTGAGCTAACCAGTCCTTGCCCTATCCTAATCATGACAAGCGTCTGGCTATGACGCAACAACTATACATTTGTAAGTCATTGCTTTGATTCCACCCGGGTTCGAATCCATGGGTTCGAATCCCACGACCTGCCAAAACGGGAGATGGAACTCATTATGTCATCCCCTCTCGAGAGCTGTAGAGGGGGGCGGGAGGGAAGGGCGCCTGGGGGGGGGGGGGGGGTGGAGATGTATCGAGACTCGCCGACAAGGACCACGTGGCGCACCGTCACAACCCCGGTGTAACGATTTCAACTTCCCCCCTTCCCAAGTTCCCCCCCGGGAATCTGAAAACGTTTTTAACTTCCCTCCAGGGAAATTAAAAACGTTTTCAGATTCCCGGGAGGGAACTTAAAAAGTTTTCAGATTCCTCCCCCTATTTTCAAATTCCCCCCTCCGGGAATTTAAAATTGTTTAAAAAACTTTAAAAAACATTGTAAATTTCAGACCTATAATATTTTTTTCTTAACCATCTTGGAGACTTTTTGTGTCATTTGTGGTTAAATATGTTTTATTGTACTAGTAATAATTTCCATTATGCTATTCTCTGTATATTATAATATTTGTCATGAAAAATAACAAAAAATAACAAAAAAATAACAAAAATAAAGAAAATTCCCCAAAAATGAGGGGGAGGGAAAGTTAAAATGAGGGAGGAATTTGAAAACGTTTTCAAGTTCCTGGGGGGGAACTTGAATATGGGGGGAATTTGAAATCTTTACACCGGCGCTCCCGTGATTTACCGTCACGACGTTCACTCTGTGTAGCGCGGTGCGGCACATTCCGCGCCGCGCCGGACCGCGCCATGCTGCGCCGCGCCATGCGCCGCCACGTGACTTTGATTAGCCGCTCCTCGCAGTGAGCACCCCGGGCGGGCACTGGGAATTGTTAGTCTGATAACCCTCCACGAGGTGTCACTCCCAAGCGCGCCGGACGCTATAAGTAGGGGTGGCCGGGAGGGTGGGGTTGGGCTGGGGTGTGTTGGGTTGGGTTGGGTTGGGGTGTGGGGTGTGGAGAGTGGTGGAGGGGGATGGAGGATGGGAGGTGGAGGAGGAGTGCGACGTTAAAACAGGTCAGCCTTAGCAGTAGGCCGACAATTCTACAAGCATAAATAAGTATATTGTATGCATAAAGGTTATAAGTGTTTAGGTTATTCAATAAATATATCATGCATATTATGCGAGGCAAACTGTATATTCCATATGCGTGTACATATTTAAATATGCAACGCATATTGTTATGGATTAGTTTATCCTTCTGCTCTCGTAAATAGAGAATGGCACAACATAACTTCTTTCAATCCGCAGATTTTTCAGGAGTTTCTTATCACCTTAAAGTTGCATAGTCCGGTGGTTTAGAATTTCTGTATTTTTTCTGAGATAAATATATTAGATCGATCACTAGTATTTACTTTACATTAGTTCAAAGTTACTTTTATTTTAAATGGTAAACTTTTGAGATATTTTGAGTGCAAACATGGATAATTAGTTTTGGCAAGCTTGCCAAAACTCTGGCACCATAGACTTCTGCAGTAACACGGTCTGTTAAATTGACTCAGTATTGCCTTCTACGCAGAAACAAATGCTTAATAAGTGGATCAGTATCTAAGTTAGATATGTAAAATCAAATCTAGATAATTGGTTTGGTTTTGAAAATTTGATATTTCATCGGACTATGCAGCTTTAAGTTTGAAGCAGAATAATGGATTTAACTTAAAGCTGCATACTGTAGTGCAAAGATCACATTGTCAAAACCAGCACAGTAATCCAGATTATATTCTACTGATCTATCCACATTAGGAGTTACATGATGTTGCAATTGTTAAGCGCGCATTCCTTACACGCGGTATGCGGTATGCAGTATGCGGCATGTGGCATGCGGTATGCGAATGGCATGATTCCTTACAAGCGGCATGTGGCATGCGGCATGCGGCACACGACTGGCTATATTTAAAAAATAAAAATAAACAAGTATACTCAAGACTGCACACTGGGGTTCCTATCTTTATCCACAGAAATAGGAATAGTTATCTATGCTTTGGCA